>CAEGAF010156441.1:0-26141 GCA_903067075.1 Micropoecilia bifurca
CTCTTTTTTTTTTTTTTTTGTGTGAGTGGGTGTCTGTTTTTTTTTTTTTTTTTTTGAGAGAGAGTGAGAGTGTGAGAGAGAGAGAGAGAGAGAGAGAGAGAGAGAGAGAGAGAGAGAGAGAGAGAGAGAGAGAGAGAGAGATAACCCACAACACAACTCTGTCAGAACACCAAGTGATGCATTACACCGCTGTAATACATCAGTTTGCTCTGGTCCAGGGTTCAGCCTGATGTTAGAGGAACAAACACAAGCCAAGGCCACCCATGTGTGCAGGACCACCTCCTCCTTCCCCACCTCCACCTATCAGGAGCAACCAAACAGCTGCCCTGCATTCACTCATTAACTTCATCTCTACACCAGCTCTCTGTTATGGACATTTTTATGTTTATGTTCCTGACTCCCCATGGAGCAGGATAACACCAAAAAGAAAGTATAAAAGTCATTAAACTTCACCACCATTAAATGGTGAAAGTTTGTAAAACGCCCGATTTTATCTATGAATGACGCGCGTTTATGCGCAATGACTTTTTTTTGTGACGCTTTTATTTATAAATAAAGCATATATTTAGTATTTTGTAACGCTTTTATAAATATTCATGATGCGCAACAGGTGCACACTGACACCTCTAAAGAAAAGCTAACCCTGCATAGGTTTTCTGCAATAAATGTCGGCCTTTATTGTTACTAGTGTTTTATTACATTCTGATGGGAAGTGATGCTGTTTTCTGCCATATGGCTAATACCGTCCACCTGTCGACGCTGCGTTAAGTAATGTCTAATTACTCCTGTTTAACTTCTTTTTCTATCTCTAACTTCACCATGAAGCGCATTTAAACGTAAGTTTTTTCTATTATTATTATTATTATTTAAAGTAAAAATAAAACAGAGTTTGAGCCTACCTGTCGTCCAAAGTGAAGGTGTGGCACTTTAATTTGCCTCAGGTATCAGAAACACACGGATGTCATTTAACGTGTCCCGCTCTCTTCCGGTCCTTCAGCCGAGTGAAAAAAGTCTAAAAAACAGGTGAAGAAAAGATGGAGGTTTCTTTTCCAGGACGGCCAGAGTTACTGTGGTGGGTCGCTGAGAAGAGTTTCCCCCCCTCGGTGACTCCGCAGTCCCATGTTTCCTGTGCGGACTCGGTCTGCTGATGGGTTGGTTAGTTAGTTAGTCTGTAGAACTAGTGGAGAGCAGAGCAGTGAAGTTGAATTTGCGGCAACACGGTGGTTTCCGGTTGAGCCTTTCAAATTAAAACACAAACTATTTTTCCCCATCCACTATTGAATAAAATAGATTAGAAACTTATAGCATGGTATGTGCGGAAGAGGTTCAGGGACTCCGGGGAATAATAATTCAGATTTTAACCTGAATATTCTTAAATTTAAATCCGAATTTTAATAAAATATCAGATTGAAATCAAAATGTTGTGCTTTTTTGGAGTTTCCCTAACTTTCTTCCGTATCAATTCCACTTTATTTCTGTCAAAGAAATAAAAACATTTTAAATTTTTTTTATTTATTTACTTGTTGAGTTTAATGTGTTCTAAATCAGGGGTAATCTAACTTTACAGTTTCAGAAGCTATTTTACCCTCAGTACTAAATTGAATATATCTGGAGACTCAAACTTTATACAGGGAAAAAATGAAGACACGATAATGATTTGTCTTGTCCTTTTAATCCTTCTTTTTTCAGAATTTGTTCGCATTTAACGACACTGCATTGATAAATATTTAATTAACTAAATTCGTTAATTAAATATTTTGGCTCTGGAATAACAAAAGGTCAAAAAGTCTTAATTACAAATATGTGTAAAAAATTTTAAAGTATGTTAACCCAATCCTGTTTTTTTTTTTACTTTTTTTTCCAAATTCTTGCTTAAATAATATTTTTAAAAATACCTGTATGACTTTATTTTAAATATGAGCTAAATGATGACCTGTGAAATCATGCATTTATTCAAATGATCCGTCCATCCGTCATCTTCTGACGGATGGACAAACTTTGGCTAACTATTGGCAAACTTTCAAATTAAACTTTCAAAATGTTTAGTTTGAAAGTTTGCCAATACTTATTGGCTAATTACTTAATTGCTTATCATCATGAAATAACAGTTTCTCAGACAGCAAGAAATAAAGGCCTTTTCTCTTCCTCCAACACAGCAGTTCAAGTACTGAACTCAAGATGCCGGTGGGCCGATGATAAATCTGCATCCTGATCCTCAGTTATAAGCGTGAGATCTGGTTCATGACTAAATGAAGGAACTCTTGGATGCAAATAACTTAAATGAACTAACTCCTTAAAGTGGGTAGGCTAACATTCAGAGATAGGGCAGCAAAATCTATTATCCAAGGAGAGCTTTAGGTCACCACTCTTTTGCTTTCCAAGGAGTCAGTGGATATTTGAGGTTTTGATCAAGACTTTGTTTGCCAGGCTTCTGGCCTCTGAATGTCCCTTAGAGGAAAAAAAGAGAGAGTTTTGTGGAGCAAAGAGATGTCTGCGAATCTCCTCTGGATCTTTTACCTCTGTGACTCGATCAAATGAAAAGAAGCTAATGGATGTATGAATCCAAAACTAAAAAGATGTAAGCTTCTTCCCGGGTTTTTTGACCAAGAGCAAAACTCAGAGTCTGGCAGCAAAATGTAAAAATAGAAGCAAGGGAAGTTTGTTTCTGATTTTATCAATACAAATATGCAAAAGGCTTTGTCATCAACTGAGAAGGTCCCATTGGAAAGTATAATCTCTTCTTCCAGGCAGTCCTGGTTTTGAATATCCATGTTAGTTTCAGATCATCTTTGTTTTTTTTCTAAATCCTCAGGCAAGATATCTTTTGATCTGATGGTCCAAGTGTCATTGTGTAAATACAGTCCATTCGCCCACATACCTCTAATCTCGCCCTACCCCAGTCCTGACTAATACCCAAACTGCGCAGGACTTCCTGTTTGACCTCGTAACCCGCGTCCAGCATGACACAGCTTAACCTGAGCCTCCTTTCCTTCAGTCACCACAGAGGATCATATGACTCGGCTGTGATTAAAGAGGAAAAATAGCTCTCTACAACTGGCTCACCATAGTCTGCTCTCCTTGGCCTACCTGCACGATTTCAAAATGTTATTTTAACACAACCTTAACCGTGTTTATGTGACTTGAGTTAAATTTGGCCAGTTTGTGCACTTTAGGGGGAATTTTCTCTTTTTCTAATACAGATTTTCAAGTCTTTTTGTACATTAATATGGCAATTAGCATCTGTTTTTGGTTTTTTTGTGCCATTGAGTTTCAGTGAAAAATGCACTTTTTATGACAATACCTTTGCAATTCTTTTTACTTTCCATACATTTTACATATTGCAATCTCACTATGGTCTCTTGTTTGTCAAGAAACTTTAATACAACTTTAATCAACCACTTTGCAAAGGAAGGAATTTTTGTTTTTAATTTTAACTTTGCACAAATAATAATGATAATAAAAAAATAACTTATATGACATTTTTTTTTCTTTTTTTAATGTGTGACTGAAGTTAATTCTGGCATTTGTAAAAATAAATGAGGGAAAAAATTATTGACAATTAACAGCTATTTTTGTGACAAAGGGACACAGGTGGACCAAAACATATTTGCACCCTTGGAAGTTAAAATGACGCTAGAAAAGAAAGGAAAAAGAAAACTTAGGGAGAAATATTTACTTTTACAGGTTCAAAAGCTAAGCATTTTTAAAAGATTAAACAGTAAATGCAATGGAAAAATAATTAAAATGATCAGATATAAGTTTTCTGATATAAGGACTAGTGACACTAATAGAAATCCTATTTACAGTGCAGACATCTGGGTTGTTTTCTGTGCCGTGCCAGACAAGAAGTCGGTCTGAGCTTGACACAGTTCTGAAAAATCTGGTTTCAGCGTTTACCAACACATTCTTTGCGTTTACACATGAACCATGCGATATCGTCCGGACATTAGCAGAAACAAACACTTGGTTGCGTGCAGGTTGACAATGATTACAAGCTCTTATTGTCTTTTTATTTCAGGGAATTAATTCCGTATAGGTGTGTTTTAAGTGTGGTGATGAATGAATCACATTCCTTTTCAGAGCCACATTGTCATTTGAAGCACATCTTTCCTCCTCTGACCGCGGCTGACAGTAAGGCAGCCAACATCCAGTCAGAGACGGAAAAATATGACAATGTGGAATATGAAATGTGAAGCAGAGGCAACTTGGACATTTCAAACGACGACGGCGTGGAGACCTACTGACTTCGGCCTTTTCTTTTTTTAGAAGGCTGTCGTTTTTTGGTTGTTTTTTTTTTGCAAAAAGTGTCCTGTGAAGAATGGAAGTAGGACACAGATGAATGGAAGGCAGGAAAGCATGGATAATATAGGTCATACCTGTTTGCTAAACGTCAGGACGTCTGTGCACTAATATTAGCTTAAGGTTGGTCAGGAGACGCTCTCCTCTGACTCATCATTCAGCAAGAGTTTGGACAGCTTTAACAAGCATAAATGTAGTTTTATTTGACAGATTTTATTAATTGTAGGGTTGGAGGAGACTGGTTGATATTTCCTGTGGGTGAGAGTCAGGGGAGAGGGAGCCAAAAATCCCTCTATGAAATATGAAAATGAGTCAGGTTTGGTTGTAAATGTGAATGAACAAGGAAAATCCTCTTCAAACGAAGACCTCTTGTAATGTACAACATTTTTTTCTTTTTTTTTTACCTGAAAATGAGATAAATCTTTCCAAACACAAGCGTCTCTTCTCCCAGCATACTTCATAGGAATTAGGTCAAGGCCCACAGGGTAGTTATCTTTTTCTGAGGTCTGGCCTTGATGCAATGGGGATGGGGGGGAGGGGGTATGTAGAAAGATGAGATAACAGGGATGGAACCAGTCCTGGTTTTCACAGATGAAATATTGACGCTTTGTAATATTATACGTCTTCGCCACACATAAGCTGCGAGGCTAAACCCGCCTAATCATGCCTGGTGGATTTGTTGAGCCAGATATGGAGGGCGAAAGGTAAATAAGGGTGACTCCGTCTTTCTCATAACACAAAATACAGGTTACAAGTGAGCACAATGACTACAAAAAGGCTTCTGGCTCATGGAATTAACGCCGCCGACAAGAAAGCGGCTATTTTAAGCCTGGGCAAATAAAGTCACGCTGTACAAAGTGTTTGACCTGTGTTCGACAAACAACCGGCGTAATTACATGGCTGCGTGGCTCTGCAGGTGGAATGCGCTCGCCACAGTAGTGAAGAGATCACCATAGATACAGCGAGAGGCGTGGCACGGAGCCCCGGGCCTGCAGCCAACCTGCGGTTGTCGTGGCGACAGAGCAAGTACACACACATCCGCTTTAGCCGCGCGCCACCGCTGGGAAATTAAAGTGGCAGCTACAAAGCAACAGGGTCCTGTCGGCCAATCATAGCTGGAGCGTCGGTGACTTCGCTCCCGGCGCAGGTCAGCGTGAAGGTGTGCGGCTCGCGCGTCGTCTAATTATCGTGACGCGCGCTGTCAGCTGGGAGTTGCAGGACTTTTCACCACGGTTGCCTGGCACTGGGTACCGAGCGCAGGAGGGCAATTACTGGCCCATCAAATTATTTTACGGCTCTGTTCTGACTGTTCAAAGGTGTTGACAGTGTTTGTGGTTTTCTCATTGTCACTTTGCTTCTTTCAGAGCAGTCAGACCTTTTAAAGCGGTGTTGATCCATCTCACCCAACTCTGAAGTCGTTTTGAACTTCTAACACTGGTAAGTATGTTGTATGGTGTTTGCAGGGGACAAGGTCAGGGCCAAAGAGGAGCTGTGGAGATTAATAAAACATTAGCAGGGGATAAACATGAATCCCAGTCCTGATACAGGACCAGAGAAATGAATCTTCGCCAAGTTGTCAGCTAATACCTCTTTGGAGGTTGATTTGTTTGTGTCAAAATACTATTTTTTGCCTGTCGGAATTTGTTAACGTTCTTTTGCATGGATTCATAAAAAATAGTTCTGTCCAAACTTTGCACCCATTTGCATTTGCATTTTCTGTAACTCCATTTAACTTAGCCTGATCTCTTTAGCTCACAATTAGCATCGTGTTTGAGAGTTGAACACCGGCAATAATCACTGTTAATAATCACTCTCTTTCACTATTTCTTATGAGAATGGAAAATTTTTAAGTAATGTGGCCTAGGAAGTAAAACATATTCTGGTAAAAATGGTAGGACGCCGGATTGAAAATGAGTGCAAAAGTAGCCAAAATACAAACCCATATAGACTGTCAGGAAGTATGAAGTATGCTGGAAGAATCTGTGGCTGCCAAGTAGCACATTTTAAAAGAAAAAAAAAAGATAAATTTATGTGCTGTGATTCCTCTGGGATCAAATGAGAATATTCCACACTGGATTAAACACAATTAGCGTTGAAAGAAAACAAAATGTGCAAGAGCAACATGGAGGCAAAAAGTGAACCATTTTATTACAGTAAAATGTTCCATACAAACAATGCATACACACTAGGTTCATATTGCTTCAGACATAAGTTTCTTTTCTGTTTTATTTACAGTTAAACAATTCTGTAACAAAATGTAAGTACAACATTTATGAAAATATAAATCTCTAAACAGGTACATCAGTCCTGACAATAAAAAGAATACCATAGAAACATTCATTACCAGTATGTCAACTATAAGTTGCAAACATGTAAGTTGTTAAAAGTCATTCAAGTTACATAACATAATACATAATGGTACCATTTACTGGCTTCCATGTGGACACATTCAAATATACTCTTAAACTGGCATTCCGATATATTCTTTTTGTAGGAGGACTCTTTTAGACTTTTTAGCAAAGATAGCACATTTTCTCTTAACATAACCACAGTCGAACACTTCAACAGTTTGGTAACAATATAATTACAGTACAAGCCTTATAAAACAAGTGAGACAGTCATGAAATAAAAATAACCAATAATTAAAATTTTGGCAAGTACATAACTGAATCTCTGTTTTTTTCTTTAACTCTCGAGTTAGCAGGAAATGTTAAAGCTTGGTGCTTCTACCCCGTTTGAAATTTTCCCAAGGGCCATTCAAAACTGGTAAACTTATATTAGGATGATATAGCCCTTACAAAGTGGTTGTAAGTGGTTGAAATTGTGTTTTTTTTATTTTAAATAAGGAATATTTGATTAATCAGAGATCAAAATAACATTTCATTTAAGGACACGCAATCTCCTCAGAAATCCCCAAACTGTGTAGATTGTCTGCAGATCTTTATTCCAGCCTGTATCAGGTCTACCGACCGACCAGAACATCTGTATGTATACACTACATGCTCCGTACATGTGCTATTGTTTGACATACCTTTGAGCATATAAACAGCAGCGTGTATAAGACACATTTGTTCATGTTTCTTTTCATAACAAAGTGTGCACTTTGTGTTTTACTGGCTCTTAAGTACGGTGCTGGACGCGGTTATAGTAGGCATGGGCCGGTGTGAGACTCTGATGGTACAATTAACCTGGGCAGAAATACTTAATCATGGGTTTAAAACTAATGGTTAAAACAAACTTATAAAAATGTCTGATCCAATCTGACTTTAATTTAAAAGCATACCTTCAGTATGAAAATTTCATGCTAATCTTTCAACATATCAAGTATTTTGATGGACACATTCTTTAAAGAACAGTGTCTTTAGGGTAATTAGGTCATTAAAGACATTTACAACCAATTCATTTTTTGTTAATATTTATATATTTCAGTTTTAAATACCATTTTAAATTCAAATTCCATCTCAAGCATTCAACTGACATTTATCTTTGTGTCGTGCTAAACATTAGGGAGCTAAGCCAGTTTTGAAGTATTTGTAGAAAAAAATATAAAAGGTAAAGAAGCTAAAATTACACAAAATGTCAATGTTGCGATTAATATGTATATTTTATCTTTGGCTTTTTGTAAAGTAATGTTGCCAGCTTCACAGTATGTGGTTTATTTCACTGATGTACATGGTAATTGCTAATGTTTATTAGAGTGGTGGGTGCCACATTTTAGCAAGAGCAGAAGTGTTAATGTTTCCTTTCCTTAGTCACTAGGTGGTTAAACACAAGAGAAAACACTGCATGATAAAAATGTTCACTTCCCAAATCAAGGGTTTTCCAAAATCATAATGTTATTCATTGGAAAATATCATATTTATGATATAAATATATTTTAATTGCTCATTTTTAACACTGAAAACATGAAATAAAATAAAAATATGCTTTTCTTGAATAAAAATGGCACCTTATTAGCAACTCAGATGAATAATGAAGGGGGTGTAACTTCTGCTAAATCGATCATCCATGCAGCCAACATGAATAAGCTCCATAGAAGTGAGCTGGCTGAAAACAGTTTTTACCTTAAATGTAACACAATGAAAGTCTCGGATTCCCATATTTCAATTGTTTCATAACAACTGGAAAAAAAAACCGGAGGGAGGACAAAACACAGTTCATGCCACAGGTCAAGCAGACAGCTTAAGCAGGGAGTAAACAGCCAGACCATTAAGCCTATCACAGATGTTTTTGTGAATATAAAGTTTACCAAATAGGACTTTTTTTTTTACATGTTTTTTATTTTTTAGTACCATCTGTTAATGCATTTACATAACTGTAATGTAGCTGAAACACTAAAGTAGACCTCCACTATTGCTGCATGACCTGCTAATTTTCAGTAGACTATTTTTGTAGTCTACTGTATGTATGTATACATACAGTTTTTGGGAAGAACATGTTGATGCATACCTGTGAACACCAGTACTTGTCTGAACCAGAATAGAAATTGCAACTGAATGGTGCTAAAAATAAATAAATAAAATAAGTGCTACAGCTTTTAAATAATCTCCAGAGGGCATCAGTTTATCAGGTGTTCAAGGTTCTGCTTGCAGGCAACATTTCTCCTGACTTTCTCCAGGTCACTAGGTACATTTTCACACTTCATGAACTTTGAAAAACAAGACTGGTGCTGCTGTGCCCTTTGTGCCAGTTGTCTTGTCTTGTATTGTTGCACGGTGCCAATTGTATTGATGTTTGAGTTTGGCATTCCTAAAGTTATCATTAGGTAACTTTCTGTTGCATCCTTCTCTGCCTTGTGCTATTTTTTTTTTACATTTTACACATTTCTCAATTTCAAATACAGAACTATAACTGTTGTGAGCTACGAGATTGGACATAATTTAAAGAAAAGGTTTTTAAAACTACGTTCCTTAAAATGAGAGACCGGCCCATGCCTAGACACAATATAAAACCTGGAATCTATTTCAGAACAAAACGACATATTCTGTTATGTTATATTTTAGATGTTTTATACAAGAACCATGAAGCCTGTGCCACTTTTTGTAAAGCTGTGAAGATTTTTATTTATTTTTGAACTAGGAATTATAAGTCTAGGCAATTCGTTAAAAACGTACTAATCTGTGCTCAGATGTTCACAAACACATTTTCTTTTTTTTTTGCTAGGACTAAAACTTTTTTCCCCCCACATTTGCAAAATTATATTACAACAAAGACTCAATCTCAAAAAGCTTGTTTTGATGTCTCCATCTTCCATTCTTTAGTTATTCTTCTGTAAATTTGTAATCTATATACATCTGTAAACCGAGCCAATAATTTCTTTAAAAGAAAAATCTAAATAATTTTTTGTAATTCATATATTTCTGTTGAATAAATATAACTATCTCACAAACCACTCCTAAAGTGCATCCACCTATAGACTAAACCTATAAATATGCTCACTTGGCCAAGTTTTTAATGTAAAACTCATTCTGTCCTTTTATAATGGACAAACAGACTCCACAGAACCTAAAGCAAGTACACAAGTTAAGGCGTTAATGTGCGTGGTGCTATGCTACACTGTATGCTCAATAGTGGTGTTCCCCATAAAGACGACCTGCACGCGAACTGATGGAACAGCAGGTAAACCTATATTAAAATCTATGTAAACAGTTCCAAAAATTATAAAGCAATCAATCCTCAGAGTTGCGTCGCTGTTCTCTCCTGATGTTGACTGGGTTTCAGTAGAACCAGCATCAGATGCAATTTATATACAACAGTGTGTGTACTATGTCTACAAAGTCCCTGCACTTTCGTTAATTTTGTGATCTACACGTGATGAGCAATTTATTTTTTTTTTATTTCCAGGCACTCACTTTGATTGCATTAAGCACAACGTAACATTTTTAAGGAGTTGCACAAATTGCAGCAGCCAAAATGAGATATGTTCTGTACATTTGTTCATCCTTTTTGTACAGTACCACCTGATATTAATACAAACATGGATGTACTCTTTTAGGAACAACATTATGGCTTAATGTTTATGAAGAAAAGAAAATAACAGAGGCGGCTAACAAATTGCGGATACAAAATATCACTGGGTTGGATTGGAAAATGCTTAAATGAGATACTTTGATACAAATTTTGTTCTTCAAATGCAAAAGGACACATAATGGTAAACTAATACAGAATATACTTTTTTTGTTTTGTAAAACAGAAAGATTTTTCTAACAGTCTTTATATTTAAAACTAACAGAAAGTGTATCATATGTTGGAAGTAAGTAATACATCATTTGAGTGCAGCGTTAAAATTGTCAACCCAATAACTACCCACAGGGCTGACATCTGCAGCTGAATCACGTGGCTGTAAACAAGAATCAACTGCAACCCCAGAGATTCCTACCTCTTTCCCCCTGTCTCCTGGCTTAACTCCCCCCAAACTCTCACTGCAGCAGTTCAGTCTTCTTTGTAGGTGTTGTCGACTCACCTTCTCCTGAGTCCGACACATTAATAGGGCTGTCCCTTGAGAAGACTTCTGTCGATTCCCTCCAGATGCAGTCGGCAACAGACTTGAACGAATGGTTGCCACATTTGGGGCGCACCTTCTGTGAAGCGTTGTTGACAATCTGTCGGCTGTTGGAGGTGGCTATCTTTATCTTAAGGGCGGCATCCACACGGTCCACAACCGTGTATGTGCCAATGCTACCGTCCTCGAAGCCGATGATGATGTTTAGTGCACGTTGGGAAAGGGACAGGAAGGTGGGAGTTTTGTAAAGTGAGCATGTGCCGATGCTCTTGCCGTCGGCAAGACGCATTACGATCAAATTGGACACCACACCGGCCTCGTCGTCCTCATCACAGTTGCGGAAACAAACATACACAAGGTAGCGGCCGTCTCTTGATAATTTCTGACGCCAGATAATACCGGCTGCCTGGACAAGCCGTAGCTTTCCGCTGTGAAGATCCAGGACGTTGATGTTCTCATCACCTTTGGAGACTATTCCTAGCTTTCCATTGGGTGAGATTTGAAAATCCTCGAGATTTTTAAGGAAGTTGGCCGGCAACTGGACTCTCCTGCAGACTGACTCGTCTGCCACACTCCAGATGAAGACTGTTTCTGTGGACGTGATAAAGACCGCACAATCTGGACAGTCTGGAATGAGCTTGAAGTTGACAATGGTAATGCCATCATCGCAGACAAATTTCTTTGATACACTGCCTGACCACAGACTCACAGCAAGCAGTTTGTTCTTGGAAGTGCCCACCAGGAAAGTGTTTGCTGTAGTGATAAGCGCATTCTGGAGGGTGACTAAAATGTTGCAGACTTTGTGCCCAGTAGCCAGTCTCCAGACTCTTGAGGCATTCTGCTCACAGAGAGAAACCACAAACTGATCATTGTGGGTGATCAGCAGCTGTGAGATTCTCTGTCCGTTTATGCGGAAGATGTTTTCTCCGGTGTTGGTTTGCCAGATATACTGACTGGACTTGTCGTCCGAAGTCACCATGAGATCCCCTGAGGAGGTGAGGACACAGTTCTCCACCATCCCCTCGTGTTTGAAGACCGTCTCAATAAACCCGGTGCTAAAGTTCCACTTGTGGACTGCCTCTGAGC
Organism: Micropoecilia bifurca; assembly: GCA_903067075.1. Taxonomy (NCBI): domain Eukaryota; kingdom Metazoa; phylum Chordata; class Actinopteri; order Cyprinodontiformes; family Poeciliidae; genus Micropoecilia; species Micropoecilia bifurca. The sequence goes on from CAEGAF010156441.1 coordinate 11,888, forward strand.
CGTCCATGGTGAATACATAGTCCTCTCGCCCAGTCAGCTGTAACGTCTGGATCTTCTTGCCTGTTTTATCAATGTTGGACATGGCTGTGATTATATCAATGTCCCAGACAGACAAAACACCGCTGCTGGCTACAGAAAGAAGTAGGTTGTGGTGGGCTGACTTTATGAGTTTCACAATAGCTCCTGAGATCTCAATCAGGCTGGCCATGCACTGCCCACTGTCTCTCCTCCAGACAAAAATAGATGAAGTATTCTCCATTGAGGCAACAATGCTTTGACCGTTTTTGGAGAGAACAGCAGCAACAAATCGCTCACTACGTTTAGCTTTGAATTTCTCAAGCATTTTCCATACTTTTGTATCCAGAACCTCAATACTACTGGCCTTGCAAATGAGAATGGAACGCTGATCTTCAGATAATTCAATACCCACAACTTCGCTTTCATCCCCCCTGCAGTCGTAATCCTCCATCAGCTTCGGGTTGGTTATCTCTTTGGTGTTCCACACTGACAGACTTCCCTCATTGTCAATCATTACCATTTGGTTAAGAGTGTCCAGTACTAGGATAGACTTGACAAACCCCCCAGAGAACTCTGACGTCACAGTGGACAACTTTTCTCCATTTCCTAGATGAAAGACTGATGTTGTGTTCAGGTACTGGCCACAAAAGGCGTACATGCCATCTGGCGAGCATTGGACACAGGTTACTTCATACCAGCAATGGAACTGGTAGAGGGGCCAGCCGTAAACAAGGTCAATAACACTGACATCCTTACTAGCCTCAAGCCACGCAAGTGCATGGTGGGTAGAAAGGGTAAAACCGTTTATGAAAGCAACTCCTCCAGCAACGCCACTGTGCTTTGACCCCTTAATTTCAACCTCTGATAAAAGGCAGGATTTGTGATTATCATAGATGAGCAGAGTATTCTTGGTTGTGGCAACCACCAAGTACTTCTCATCGGTGGTTAGCCTGATTCCCAGCACGACAGATCTGGCTGTGTCAATCTGCCGAAGGAGCTGCCTGCTTTCTACATCCCAGGTGCTTATAGATCCATCTTCCAGTGCTACAAGGACTATGTTTGGGGCGAGAGTGGGTAGAATCTCCACGATCTGTATGTAGCTGGAGCAAAGAGGAAGTCTTTCTGGACTATAGGTTACGTCCATAGAGGAATGGAGAGGCACAATAGAGCAGTACTTGGGACCATCTTTGTCACACTCCAGGAGAAGGTGTCTGAGCTTAGGCAGGGAGGTGACAACTGGCAGAAGCCTTTGCTGCAGTTCTGCAGACAGTGATGCAGGGTTCTTTAGTACTTTCACCTTAATGCTACGGAGAGTGGTGGCCAGAAATTTTAGCTCCTTTTCTTGGCTGCAGGTGTAAGCAAGATCAATATCTGTTATAGCCTTATCAAACTGACCAATCTTGATCATTGTGTAAAGCCAGCTGAAGTTCATAATGACACCAAACATGAGATCGTCTGTCCGGCCACTCCTGGTCAGGTGGTACACCAGCTCTGTCATCTTTCTGTGATTGACGAAGAAGATGTCAGGCTCCAGCAGGTTGCACTGGAACACCCAAGGCTGTTCAGGAGTCTGTCTGTCATATGAGTATTTATCAGAGGACGTTTTTTCATGTGACTGTTGATGATGAGGGTTCTTGTGGTGTGAAATATTCAGGGAAGTGAAATGGTTATTGTCATAGGTAAAGATCTTCTTCCTGCCTCCTGACCATGCTCCTAGGAAGTACTCAGCCAGGAGGCTGTGCATTTGATGTACATCCTCCTCATTGCTGAGGTAGAGCTTCTGGGCGATGAGATGTAGGTGTCTGTTGGCCCAGACCATCAGTGTGACATTTCGCACCTGCCGCTCAACCAGATAGCCTTCCAGCTCTTCTTTGAGTTTGGCAACTAGGTCGTAGGAAATCCTTAGTGGATTTTTAAGGTAACTTGGTACTATGACGTCTCCAAGAACAATGTTATCAAGAGATAGGATGTCTTCTAACTCAACCTCCGTTAGCCCTGCCTTTGCCATGGTGACATATCCTAATGCCCTGAAGACAAATCGTTGGCCCAGCTTGTTCTCCACAGAGTAGAAGAGCTGCTCAATGCTTTCGTGCACTGTTGAACACAGAGACTTATCATCGACATCTTTGTGAGACCTCCAATGAACTACTTCTCTGTAGATGAGGTTGACAAACATGGGCAAAGTACACTTGGCAAGTGCCTCATTGACATAGATCTGTTGGCCTGACGTTACCTTCCTCTTCACCCCGAGCAGCTGCTGCTTTAACATTTGGCTGCAGACCTTTCGGTCTCGCTGGATTAACTCCACATAGTACTGCTCATCATGAATAAGATTACGCAGCTTCTGCAGGATACCATGTTTGTTGGGCAGTGTTGATACAACTATGCGGACTGTGCGAGGCAGGTGTACGGGAAGCCACCACAGCTTACGGGCCTCGTCAGCGTCAGAGAGTTGCTCCATGGCATCCAGGACAATGACCAGGGGCCTGTGGAAGGATGACTCCCCAAGGAGGTTGATTAGAAGCTCCCTCATCTCCTGAATCTTGTTAGGCAAGAAGTGAATCAGGCAGCGGTAGTTTATTGCAATCTGCTCACAGATGCTCTGGAGAAGGGTTCGTAGGTCGGTGGAGAGCTGGCTGGAGCCAATAAATCGGACGATGACCACTGGATCTGTTTCTGGACCCATCTCTTTTTGAAGCCATGTGTAAGTCTGGGAAAATAAAGAATAGCGCAAATATAGTGAAAATGGTTTTACAAAAGAAATCTACATGCAAGGGTTAAAACCAAATTGGCTGAAAGCTGAACCTTTTCTGGTATTTTAGAATTTCTGTTAAAACTGAAACCAAAACTGAAAAATTAATTTGATTAAATACTTTTCTAACAGAGGTTTTTACCGCAGCAAAAAAGAAGACATTCAATATTCTAATTCAGATAACTTTGTTTACCTTAACCTTATTATTTTTTTATATTCTGCACATTGTGGTATTATAATTTCTTTTTTTTATTGATGGGGGGGTATCTGTGGAGAAGAACTGCTCCAATATTGAGTCTACCATAATTTCATTCATAAATTCATTAAATGGCCCAGTTGAGAGTTTCAGCAAGTATTTTAATGCTATCTGACATTTTTAGGGCAACCCAGATGACTCTGCTTTCCATTTTAAGCTTTGTGTTTGACGGAGGCAGAAAAAAACCCCTAGGAACATATATTGTTTTTGGAGATAATTTACAGTTTAAATATGATGTAGAAGAGTTCCTACCCTTACAACAAAATTCTCGCTCTTTTTTTTCCTGAAAAATAAAAATGCAGTTCTGTCCACATATATGGATTTCAAAAAAATGTACTATATTTTATTCTGCCTGAGTACAACAAAGGGTAGTGATAGTACTACTTGTGAGCTGTCAGTTAGCTGTGTATAAAGGCTGAACACTTTCCCTGGTGGAATAGAAAAATCTGTTATCTGGTTAGAACATTTTCTGGTACTATAAAGCACCAGAGTACCTCCTGTCACTCTAATAGTCTCAGTAGTAGAGTGTTTTTAAGGGAACAATCTTTTTGAGACTAGAACAAGCCATAAAATGTATCCTATCAATCTATAAATAAACAGGGTCACTATTGCAGGTTCATTTTCCACTTCACAAAAAGGAGAATCGCAGAGAAAAATGGATGTACTTTTGCTTTAATGATGAAGGTCCAGCAAATAACCAAATATTTGCCAGTAAAAGTCCTATGATCAATTATCCACATTGGGAAAATTAGTGATTTTCATGCAAATATAAAATAGCTGGATGTTGCTCTAATAGCAGTTTAATGCACAGCTCAGATGACTTGGAAGAATTTAGCTGCCTCTTATGTTACACCACACTCTGCAGGCTTAGATGAAGCAAATCAAGTATAAATTTCCTCCATTGCGATTATAGTGGAAGCTCAGTGACCTCAGAGCACTTTTCTCTCTCAAGTTCGTTGTGCACAACATTCAAATATTACTCTGTCTGTACAGCTGGCATCAAAAATCAAGATAGAAAAAAATTATTCCCCTCCAGTTACACCAAAGCAATAATGCTGATGTGAAGTGATATTTGTCCAAATTAAATACATCTGTTATCTGTATTCTAACAGATATTTTGAACATTTTGTTGCGTTGCAAACATGAATTTGCAATGCAAAAATCTAATAAACATCTGAGACCTTCACAGAACTGCTGATTTAAACTAAGATTAAGTTACAGGAAAAAGGAAGTAGTCAAGTATCTATAAGGCTTTCTTCTGAATTACTTAAAGGTCCTAGAGGGCAATCGACAAAATCATACAACTATCACTACTTCTGATACTGGTTTTATTAAAAAAAACTATTATTGTAATTCCAAAAAATGAACCCAATAACTAAAGATTTTTTCTCCCATCAAGTCTTGCCCTGCCAGTTGAGCTGGGCTTTATTTAGTGGCATGAGAACAAAGGGGGCTAAATACTGACAGAGCAACGTTTCGGATATTTATTTATAATAAAAATTGAGAACTTTGTAGTCATTTTCCTCCACATCCCCGTAATGGATAACTTTCTGTCCCACTGAAATGCGCTAAGATACTTTTACATGCAAGTATGTTTATTTTATATTACTCTAAAGTTTAAAACTGTGTACTTAATTTCTTTCTTTAGTTAACGCTCACGAGAATGCAGTTGCCAAATGTTGACATTAATCATGTTATTTGTCTCTTTAACCTGAAAAGGTGCGTAAAGCTAATGTGTGACCCTGGAGAAATAGACTGAGGTCATCTGTAGGGTGATAGTTATGTGGCTGGACAAGCAGATGGCAGCCACACAAGCAAAGGGCGAAAGATGAGAATAAAAATAAAAATATCAGTAATAATACAAAATACAACACTGCCAGTGCTGGCACATGGACAAAAAGTAAAAAGTGGAGTTGTAAAAACAAAAAAAACCACTTGCTTTGGCTTCACGGGAAACGAACGACACACGCATGCACAGCGATGGAGTGCCTCTTGGCAGATGCACAGATGGTCAAGCGAGCAAGCGCTTGCGAGAAGATGAACAGTTGCACGCCCCCTCATGCTCTGTTGTACAAAGATGGACACATGCTGAGATCAGACAGACAGACAGACGGAAGCGAGCGTGAACAAACTGAGATAACCGAGGAGTAAAAAGTGACAGGGAGGAGGACATCCTTTTGTTTACGCCTCACCTGCTTGGCCACTTCGGAGAGCAGCAGCGTCTTCCCGGTGCAGGGTCCTCCGTAAACCACCAGGGGGCTCGTCCTGCTCCCTTTGGACGGCATGAGGTACTCCTGCACGTAATCCAGAGTCTCTGACTTGTACTTATAGAGGGTCGCGTAGGTCTTACACAGGGACAGGTGCTGCAAAATCTCATCGTACAGCGGGTCAGCCTCTGTGTCAAAGTTCTGCTGCACGGTGGCCTGGATGATGTCCACCATGTCCTCGTAGAACTGCTTGCAGAGACCTTCCACGTAGTGGCTCTCCACCTCCTGGGAGTAGCCCAGCTTCATGTCGCAGTGGGTGACCGAAGAGTAGACGCGGAGGTTGGAGGCGGCCACGATGGTGGGGATGAACTCGTCGCGCACCTTCAGGAGGCGCTCGTAGGCCTCCTGGTTGCGCATGACGCGGTCGGCGCTCACCACGATGTCCATGTAGCGGGCCATGTCGGGGAGCTTGGCGAAGCGGTCGAAGTTGGAGATCTTGCGTATGTAGCAGACGCATTTCCTGAGAAAGGCGGGCGTTTGTTTCCCGAGGGCAAAGTCCAATTCATCCTCCAAAGCTGCAGTGACGAAAATGAGAGTTTTCAAGTTTTTGGTTTTTTAGATGTGAAAAACACTTGGGCATGACAAGAGACGAAACAATCAGTCAATAAGGGATCAGGATAGGACATTTTTCTCCTTATCTTCTTTTTTTTATTCACCAAAGCTCTTCTTTGAGTTCATTAAGGACAAAATAAAGGTTCAGAATATGTCCTGTAATTAATATGGATTAGAACTGGTAGCACAATCTCTTCCTGTTCATGTGGTATAGTCCAAATGAAATAAGAATGAAAGACAATTAAAAATGTGTATCTGCCGGAATAAGCCTGCTCAGGGCTTCTCCAGCTATAACACTTAATACCGATCAGGATAAAAGTCTGACTGCCGCTTAAATTAGCTTTCCAGTCTGAGAACAACTGGACATATTTTCAACATATTTTACTTCAGACTCGAGTAAAATGTTGTAAGACAGGAAACGGCGAGAAATCGACAAGCAAGTGACTATTTTTGCTGCTGCCGCACAAATCATTTATGTATCACACTTTCTGATGTTTCTATAGCGACTCATTTATTGTTATTGTCCATAAAGTCACCGCTTCCCTGTCAGCAGAAATGGGTTGATGTTTACCAATTCTCTCCAAAAAAACAACTTTACAAAAATTTTTATTTGAACCATCTTGTTTCCTTGTAACTTCGTCCCTGTGGTAGAAAGATGTCCAGGAAGCAGTGGTTTGTCTTTAGGTAAACATTTCATCTGACCAGCCTGACTCCTGGATTTTTTATCTGTTGCTCAGACTTAGAAATATTCCTAACAAACCTGTAAGACTCAGTTTGTGGCGTTTAAAAAGCAGATTAATGTGTAGTTGTTCTGGGTTTTATTAACGTTCCACTTTTATTGAAGTGCTTTCTAGGGGGATGCAAGAATATTAGGTTGATTTTACACAAAATCAGCAGGTCTCTTAAGGCGGATCAACATTTTAACTGCATATTTGTGCTCAGTTGTCTACTTCAGTCAAGGTTATTCATGTAAAGAAGATTTAAAAATATATATATGACGGCAATCCTTTCTGAACAAATTTTTTTTGCTGTCTAGTAGCTATATTTAGTATATATTTAGCTATATCCAGTTCCAAAGTTAAAATTATTCATGTGCTGTATAACAACACTGCTCTGATATAAAGCTTCTGACAGATTTAGGTCTTCTGCTCTTAATGAACAGAAGCTACAGGATAAAAAATAAAACAAGAACCTGGATAAAATTAAATGCATCTGAGAGAGGAGACGCAGCATGAATAAAAGTGTCTAGACGGTAGCGAACAAGCAAATACGTTATAGTTGCTTTAAAACAGCTACCATTTGTTTAGATAAAAAACTGTCTTCTAAAGGATTGTGACGAGATAAACAGAAGACAAAATTCATCCCATCGCTCTCGTCTTCTGAGCCAATAAATCCTGACTACTTCATCAAACAGGATGATCCCAAACACGCAACAAAGCAGCCTTTAAATGGATCAAACAGGCCAACATTCAACTTCTAAAGCAACCCCAACTTTAATATAATTGACAACCTGCGGACTATGCTAGGAAGCTAAGTTAGATTACCATTATAATTTTCAGCCAGAATTGCATTAGGATCTTGTACAGATCACAAAACAATGTGGCTGCTGTGCAACATTTTAATGGACAGATAAATAAATACGAGTGTGTGTATATTTAAGCCTGTACATTGTGGTGGATGGAAAAGAAAGAAATCTGATGCCTCTTTTCTCTTTTGTCTCCACCTGATGTGTTGAAATTATTCTGCAGCACCAAAAACCAATTACAACCATTTTTTAAACATTAACTTAAAAAAACAGGGGAAATCAGAATCTCTTAAAGAGACAGTACCCTTTGACTGAGAAGAAACCAAGGCAGAGGAACACATTGTGCAAATAACATCCCAAAAGGGTGAATTATGCTGTCACTGCGTTAAGAGTCATCTACAATCTAATACAAAGTTAAACTTGCTTTAACTGACTTGCTTTGTTTGCCATAATAGAAACCTGGGAAAAAATAATTAAAAACATATTTTATCACAGAGTATTTGTTTTAGTACTTATTAAGTAAGGAAAACATTAGGAAAAAATATGTTAAATTCAAAATAAAAAAAATATTTATTATTCAGTTTTTTATTTTACTTTTTAGAAAATAAAAAGTAAAAGTCTCACCTCTGACTTTTATAATATCAGAGGTGAGGTTTAGTTCATGGCTTAACAGGAATAATTCAAAAACATTTGTCTTAAAATCTAAAAAAAAAAAAAAGATAGAGAAGGCCCGAATCTCACCAGAGCAAAGGAATTTGTTGGCGTCTGCGCTTTTCATGGTTCCTTTCTCTTGCAGCTGCAGCACCGCTGTCCGGAAGATCCTCTTGATCTCCTCTGACACATTCCTCCAGGCCTTGTCATTCTTGGTCTTTGCTGCGCTGCTCGACTCCATCTAAAAGGGGATGAGGGCCAGAGAGAGGATAGGCTGACTGTAACGCTCGCTCGTCATGTACTGAAGGAAAGCTGCCTTTCTCGTCTGAGTGACTACTGAGCAGAACTTAACAACAAGAAAGGGGGGGGGGGTGTAAAACTATACTTTATCAGTCTGAGAGTTTTTCTGGTCTGCTTTCAGAGCATTCTCTAAATTTGAGTTATTAAGATTAGCATAAGTGCAAAATATTCTTGTAAAACGTTAAAGAAGGTTTTTCAAAATAAACCTCGCTGACAAAAAACAAACTGCTTTTAAAGGATTTTATGGGGCCAGCTGTCGGCTGGGAAAACATTAAAGCAGAAAACATGAAAAAGGGTTTAAGAGCTGCCTGAACAAAAACATCTGCACTCGCAAACGTGATGCAAAGTCTCCCTTCTGCAGAAGCAGATAAAATGTGTTTATCAGGCAGAGTTGGGGTGTTTCGTAACATGGATATAAGAACACAAATCTACAATGATGACGTGCCCATAAAAATTTCATTCGCGGGTTACAAATTCTGTTTGTGGATCTACAAGATAACAGCGGAAAACTAAAGCTTCAATTTCACCCCCAAAGTTCAGTCAAACTAAACCGTTCATTCCCCTTCAGCTTTTTTGTATGTTTTCGCATCATAACCACAAACTTCACTGCTTTTCAGAGCAATGGTAAAATGGTGAGGTAGAGGGAAAATCAAATATGAAATGATGAAACGTAGAGCGGCCCTAATTTAGAGCAGTACGTATTCAAGTGTTGACACACGTACAAAGTATTGAACCAGAGGTTTTTTTTCATGCTTTAAGACTTCTATTGAGGAAAAAAGTAAAAAAGACAAAGTATCAGTTCCAATGCCCATTAAAAAAGGTGTAAAATTATGTTATAACACCTAGATGTTTGTGGTTTCAATGTGGCGAAATGTGAAAACGTCTGATAGGTTCGTGTACGTTTGCATACAGACAGAAAGGCGTCATAATCGGACCGCGGTCAGCGGGTAGGACTCACAGAGTTCTGGTAGTTCTTGAGCATTTGGGCTTTGGGTTTGAGGTAGTATGCGGGTGGCACAGAGTTTTCATCCCTGCAGTACCACTCCTCCAAAATGTGGGTGTCCAGCCCCGCCTCCACAGCCGCGTCCAGGATCATCTCAAACTCCGCCGACTCCACCTCGCCCGGCACCCGGATGCTGCCGTACTTTTCACCCACCAAGCCCTGAGGACGGGAGGACGGAGACAACAGAAGGTGAGGAACGCGAGAACGGGAGCCAACGTGGCTCTGTCACTGTGGTGCGGGTGCATCGTTAGAAACTCTGCTCCGTGCGGTTTAATCCCTGAAGCGGTTTATTTATACCACAGCTCTGATTAATAATAGTATAAACTTAATCCCAAATCGATAATATCGACAGTTAAACTCCAAATTAGTTTTCTTCCGAGTATTTTTATGGCCTTTGTTCTATTAAACCCAACTTTTTTTTGTTACATCAACACTTCATATTTTTCCGGATTTCAGCTAATTGTTGACATCTACCATGGAGCACAAATTTATTCATCTCCCTGGCGTTGAATTGATCCTTTAATTTCACCAAGTTTCCTTTGATTGGCAGTAATTTTAGTCAGAGTCCTTACTTGAATCTAAGGAAAAATGAGGGTGACGGCAGACAGGCCTTCTAAAATACCTGGCGTTTATAACCATACTGAAAGAGCTCCAATTGAATTTGTTAAGATTCTCTGTTGAATAAAACACCAAATAATATCTGTTAAAGTACATCCAAGAGCTTGAGAGCATAAGGAGGGAAATCTAGAAAACTTGAGTGAAATAATCCAGATAGCATGCAAAGAACTACCAAAGATGATCCGATTTTTTTCCCGGCCGTTCACACTGCCAGTAAATGCGACAAATGCCACATTTGTCGCACATACTGCGAAAAATGCCAGTATGTGTTCTGCAGTGTAAACGGACAAACGACCTGAAAGTGTCCCACATGCGCAGTAGCGGGCGCAATAGCGTCACCATTCTACCAACCGCCATAAAAAGAAGTGCTCAGTGTTTGCGGCGGTAAACATGGAGGCTAACGGTGGAGCTTAGCTTACATATTTGAAGTTGTCCGGCTGGAGCAACATATTAACAACTTAATCCTCATATAGTCCGACATGGTTGTTGTTTTTCTCCCCACTTGCGCGTATCAGGTAACAGAATAGTGAGATTTGTTGAGAATCAGTGACGTTGAGTTCGGATGAATGCGGTTTGGACGTTATGGTCGCATTTGAATTGCATATGTATCGGATACGGGTCACATTCAAAACAGAATCTGACCTGAGCTGTTCACACTGCCATAAAAAGATCGGATACAGGTCGCATTACGTAAATAAAAAAATCGGAATTGGGTCACTTCAGGCTGCAGTGTGAACGCACTGGAGGGTGTTTCACCAGGGGGGATTTTCTTAATACTTCTCACTTATCTATCGAGAAAAGAGAGAAAGAGAAATGTTTGCAGCCTGATGAAGAGAAAAGTGAAGCCTCATGAGCTAAACCTCTGAAGGAAATGTAGATCTGCTTTGATAACAGGGAACTTAGACGGCGACAAGTAACAATGAAACAAACAGCAAGTCGACTGGATAATATGGAGATTCTGAAAGCAGCAACGTGGAAAAAAAATCACTTGACGTATTATGTACAGTTATTACACATCCTAAATCTATCCAGGGAGGCACTAACACCAGGCCTGACCGGATCAAAAGAGGATGCAGATTTGTCCTGCCTTGAACACAGCTGATGAAAACTGATGAAGTCTTTGATTGGCTGGATGAGGCGTTGAAAAGACACCAGAGTGACCTTATTAAAACGGTTCTATTGAGAAAGGCGAATTCTTGAAATCAAGATTTGGTGCTGGATTTGAATAAAAATGATTTTAATATTAGTATTATATATCAGATTAAGTCGTTCTTGTGTTATATGTTTATTTAAAAACCTGAATAATTTAGAGTTTTCTTCCTAGATCTGTTTTATTGGACTAAATATGCCATGAAACACACAATAAACTCCCCTGTAGCTCTGAAAGAAAGCAAAATAATTTTTTTTTCTGAATTTTCTGCCATCTTCACTCCGTCCATAAACGTATTTAAATTTAAATAAATTTGTTCTAAAGCAGAAGAACAAACGGGAAGCTCGCTCTCTGCTATCCCTGCCTGGTAAATAACCCGTATTTTGGTGAATGCAGCAGATTTGTTCTGCTGCTACATGGCAAATGTTTCTGAATGACACACTGTTACGTAAAAAGAAGCAGACTCGGCCAAAATTTTTTATAATTCCCAGTAATCAGCGGCATTAAGAAAATGAGCAGATTTTCTTTTTATATCCAACAGATGGGGCTGTTTGTGGGAGAGAAAAGAAAATAAGATTTTAGAGGGCCTTACATGGATTTGTAGGTTAAGTGTGAAATCTGATTTTTATGGGGTTTTCAGAGCTACAAGTTTGGGTTATTGAAACGACATTAGCAGCCTGAATGTGGGAAAAATGAGCACATTGAGACACCATAAAATCAAGCTGCAGCCTTTCAAGCTGCAGGTTGCTCATCCATGGATATGAGTGGCGGTAGATCCAACATCACTGGAAATAACCAGGGCAGTTTGTTTCCCCATATTGTTTAACGTCGTCTGCCACTCGTTTGTGAGCAGAGGAAAGGCAAATAAAAAAAAAACAAAGCTATAGTGACATGACCAGATGATTTCCTTTTTTACTCCATGCGCCATGACTCTCATGCACCTTAAGCCTCTCCTCTGGGAGGAGGCAAAGCCCGAGCTGGAGACGAGCCAAATGACTGTGAGGTCCAATGAGCAGGAAAACGACGGCTCGCTCGCCCCCCCCCCGGCAATGACGCTTCAAAGCCACTCCACGCTGGAGTCCTCATTCCCTTGGCATTCTCAGTGGGAACAGATGCAGAGAAGAAGCAGAAATCTACTGATGGCGTGCCGCGTCGTCTGTTTGGACGGCCTACTCTTAAAGCCCGCTGGAGATTCATTAGCATTTGGGCAAAATATTTTTCTGTCCAACAAGCACAAAGTGGCAAAGTTTGATCTGGGCGGCGAAGACAGTTTTCCATTAAGGGAATCAGTGACGCCCCCTTTTATGAAGGGGCAACTCCGGGTACTAACAGTGTACTTTTGATACAATAAACATTTCTGTATTGGATAACATTAGTACCACCTTGAATGAAATTAAAGACCAAAAAACTCTAAATATGGGGGATGATTAGTGGAGCCAGATGTAAAGGTTTTCTTTGTGCCCAGAGTCAGATGTGAGTCCGAGGCGAAAACAAACGTCGTTCAGTTACTTGGCGATAAACTTGAGCTTAGTACTGATACGTGAAAAAAGCTAGTTAGCTTGCTAACATACCTTAGCAGTTAGTTAGCAATAGCCTTAATTGCCTAAAATCACAAATGTTTGCATGAGATTCAAACTTTTACCTTTACAGAAAAGTTCAGTGAGGAATAAAAACAACTTCATGTGAAAGATGAAGTTGTCCTTTAATGACAATTACTGCCTTTAATTAAAATATGTATAGCTTACAGTTTTAAAGATGAATTTAACACTTGTTATGGATGCTTGGACAGAGGACTAAAACCTTTCGCAGCACCGTACCGTACCAGCGGTTCTTTAAAACCACAGACGGCCTTCTGTAGCACCGAGCTGCCCTGCAGGTCACCTCATGCTTCTGACTCAACGGCTCTGCAGCGATGCGTCAGTAAATGATGGAGGCACTGGGCTAAACGACTGCAATACTGGGACAGAAATGTAGCGTGGAGAGAACAGAAGGAACAGTCACTCTCCACGCTGCTGACAAGGTTTCTGTCAGTTCGTCTGCAGCAGGACAAAGGGAGCTAAAGTTTTCTTTTCAAATCTCGACACAGGTTCAAAAACCGCTAACGCAAGTGAGTGTGTTCACACCTGTCAGCCCCGGCTCTCCAACATAAAGATTTGCCAATCATCCTGTTGACTTTTGAAAACGGTGGAGATGTTAAGAGAAAATGCCGCCAAACGTCCTGACTTTTAGGAGCTTTAACACATCTGTCTTGGCTGGAGAGCTAAAACCATCTTAAATGGATTACCTCATGCTGCAGCTTCACTCTTTTATGTTTCAGTCCATGTACAGTACGTGCGTGCCTGACGTTTAGGAGGGATTTGTGGAGCTCTTATTCCTCCTCGGAGGAGAGGAAGGTGTGAGAAACACAGGAGGGAAAAGGGAAGATAACAGAGGGGACAAATGCAATTTCAGTGTTCATTGTGCTCCTCTTCCTCCCTTCTTCTTTCCTCAGTTTCTCCCCACCCCAATCCTTGGACCGAGGTTTTATACTCCGGCTAAGTGCACTTTATCTGATGAACCAGCTGGGAGAGGCAGCTAAGATTGCGCACAGCCACAGTATGAATTAACAAATCAATCAGTCATGCAGTCAATTAATCCACAATGCCCACAGTCAGCTGGGTAGATGTCTGCAGCAGAGGAGAGGCAAACACAATGTTTCAAAACAGAACAGGAGGATCAGATTTTATTTTATTTTTTTAAATGTACTGCATTTAATTAATGAAACGTCTACATTTTTGGAACTGTAAAACTGCAGGCTAATGTTTAGATAGCATAACCGCTTCGAAAAACAGGACATATGATCACAAAACACGGTGCTACAGCAGCAACATGCTTGGGCTCTTAAAAACATTTTCACAACTGACCCATTTTAGGAGAAACAGTCCCGAGTGGACGAGGAATTAGTTTTGTTCACTCTCTTCTGTTAGCAGGACAAACGTTACACAAAATTACGCTCGACAGAAACAGTGTCTTACAATATTCGACGTGACAAGTCCAATTTTTTATTTCCACATCTGCGTGGAAAGCACAAAACATGTACAGCTTGGTTATATTTGTTACTTTAGTCCCTATATGATGCTCAGATGAAGACATCAGCAACATGCAAACAAATCTAATCTATAT
>CAEGAF010156458.1:0-10930 GCA_903067075.1 Micropoecilia bifurca
TCTGGGTCTTGGTACGAGTACACAGGGGCCATGAGAGCACCAGGGTCATTGGAGTGGGACAAACCCAGAGAGTGGCCAAACTCATGGGCAGCAACCAGGAAGAGGACGTAGCCTAGGAAACGGAGGATGAGTTACACAACTTGTTGGACCAATTGGGCCATAATATGAGCTGAAAGAGTATAATGTATAAAGAAAAAACTTACCTGTGTTGGAGCGGAAAGTGAAGGTCTCATCTTCATCAAAGTGGGCGTCTCCTCCGATACCAGAAGATGGAGCGAAAGCATGAGCAAGAGTACCGTCAGGTCCATCAAATGGGTAAAAATCACCGTGTGCTGTTAGAAAAAATCATCTTTCATTAAGATTGAAACAATCTAAGAAAAAACTTAAATTAGAACGTCCAATAAAATAAGCACAAAAAGAGTTTGATACTCACAACCACGACCAAAGGAGATCATGATGTCTGCTATTCCACTGTAAATCCTAGTGAATCTGAGGGGAGTAACTCTGGCCCAAACCTGAAGAGCTTTCTCAATGGATTCATCTACTTCTGCTGCAGGCATGTCTGGTGTGTAGTTCTCTATCCTGAAGACATAAAAAATGTTCCACATTAAACCACATACAACATCTGTGATAGTACACATCACTGAAAAGGTGATCTTCTGAGATCTCCCACCTGTATGTGAGTTCATTCTTGTTCCATTTCAGATTGTTTCCAAAAGTGGAGAACTGAGCAACGTCTACGTCTGGGACGCCACAGCGAGGCTTCTTCATCATGGCCAAGGTGTCGGCATCCAGGTTCCCTGTGATCTGAAGGCCAAAGAACTTTTGCATCTCCATCAGCTTGTCAGACATTGAGCTGATGCCACTTCTGAACGATGGACCTCTTTCCTCAGTCAGGTTGAAAAATCTCTTCAGGTAGTCCTGGTGGAGAGAAAGAACAAAGGCTGTCTCCCACCTGGAGGGAGCCATTATAAAGGACCTGGAAAGGGTGTGTTGAGCAACTACATATGTGAGAGAGAGAGACTCTTGACTCCTTTTATGGGTAACAGAAGAAGTTTACAGCTGATTGTTCATACAACAGAATTTCCCCAAAACAAGACACTTTAATTTTGACGTGTTCCGCACATGCACACGGACCAAAACTTTTCATATGTCTTAAAAAGAAATAAATACTGCAAAGACGTATATAACACTGCAAAGTTCGTGTTAGTGGTGCTAATATATTTTACCAGTATTTTAAAGCATTGCCAAAAAAAAATTGTTTTGATTGATTAATTTGATGATGTCACATAGAAAAAAGTGTATATTACAAACCATTCTAACAATGTTACCTGTCTTCTTAAACCAATTTCAAAACATTAAAGTTCTGAATTAATTAATTAATTACAATAAAAAAAATTCTCAATTGTTAAAAAAATGACTAATAAATTATATATAGAATTGAGGGTTGCAGTAAGGAAGACTGAAGTTCACAAGCTCATCCATTTGTGACAGCATTCTGTACATTATAACTTTTTAAAATCACTCTGGAATAAACAGGAGACACATTTTTAAGAAGTTGCAATATTATTAATTTATCCATCTAAACCCAGAGATTCCTCTCCTCAACCAACACTTACCAGGTCATTATGGGTGGATACCAAAAGACTCCCAGGTGAGAACCGGGAATCCAGTTTCTCCACTGGGTTCTGGGTCTAACCTACAGTCTAATAAAAAGTGGGACATTGAATAAAAGGAGGAGCTCAGGAAGCTCCCTGATGAGACGCTGAAATGAACGTAACAACTCATAGCTTTTCTTTGTAGAAAGCAGCTCCACTTCAGGTTGTCTCCAAATAGTGGAGCTCCCCACCCTTTCATCTATAGACTGAAATAGCCAGAGCTTTGCTTTGCATTGACCTGCTTGCAAACAAGACACCATATCCTTGAACTGCTCTGCTTGAGGAAAAATCTGATCCTTCAGCTTTTTCTGACTGAGAACCATTTGTTCAGACTTGATGTACTGACTCTCACTACAATTGCTTCAAACTGAACTGCTCCAGTACACTCCCTTGTCGTGCCCTAAAGACACCAAGAGAAAATTCATGAGCCAACATGAGACCCTGAGTTCCTGACCCACATGCTTTTCACTTAAATACGATTGAGCTCAAGCTCATGAACGTAAATAGCCCTTTGACAACTCTGGTTCCCCATCTTCCCTAAGGACCAAACAATAAATCGGGCCTCCAACCTCTCTTGACTCCGTTAGAGAGCTACCATACATTTGTCATACATTTAATGGGACACTTGTTAAACTCAAAGCCTTTTCTGTACAGTTTGCCATTCAAAAGCCTATTCCTGAATCACAGTTCAGTCAACTCCAACATATGCCGTCAATTTCCGTGCGTCTCCCACACATCATAGTGTCCCACTTTAGGATGGCCTCTTGAAACCTTTGAAACTTGGCTCTTTCCATCAACATTATCTTTCAATGACAAATAAATCAAGAGGTTTTTCATGTGTAATGAGTTTTATATTAGCCTGAAATAATTTGATTGGTTGTTGAATTTCACTCTTAGGGGATTCAACATGGACGGACTTTACAGGCATTTGCCAGATTTTTTCTTTTAACATATGATAGAAATGCACAAATGTGCCTTCTGGTTTTACTTATTTTCAAACAATTGCATTTCATTTGGCCTTCCAAATGAATATTTTGTTATCATGTTGATACTATTATGTTCAGATCATAAATCTGCAGACATGATTAATTGTACTGCAACTTTGATTGGTGATGAACGCTAAGGTGACATCTGTTGATTCACAGGAAATCTAAACTCTGACAGGGAGTTTTGTGAGTCAGCATGTAGATTTACTGTCCACCCCAGCAGACTTTTATTAATCTAAGCCCAGTATGTTCTGCATTGTGAATGGAAAGCTACGTTCTGTCAATTGTTGCACAACACAGGACGCTGAGAGGAACGATAATGACTGATAAGCAATCTGCCGTCTACGAAGATTTGCTCAACAGCAGTGATTGCAGATATATTAAAGATGTGCTGCAGTACTAAAAACCCACATATGATTGCATTAATCATAAACTTAGGGTTTTCTACATTACAGGTACTGTTCACGTCACCATTTTGGAAAGAATCTAAATGTAGATATAATATATTTTAGTTATATATCTAATACAAATATTGTTCTTACTCATTTTACTCATCAGTTGTTGCAAATCTTAAAAAGTAAAATACATAAAGTACAAAAAATTAACCAAAACAAACAAACAAAAGACATTTTTAATTTGCAAATAGTTTCAATAGATGGTATAAATTCATTCTTTCAACACTATTCCACACCGGGATGTTACTTTTAATCGCTTGTGGTATTTATTAGTTCCCCAAAGAAATGTTGCAAACATTGCGGTTATTGCTAGAAAGATCCAGTTTCTGGTGAATATACACACTCTGCCATGTCATTATCATCAGGCGATTTCATCATCAGAGTACGTGATGTGAGTATCTATCCCATTTGATGCAGAAAATCAAGAATCCAAATCGAGGTTCAGACACATCGCTTCAGAAAAGCACTCGCAACCCGTAGCTGCTCTCACGTTATGTCAAGTTATGACCATAAACCTTATAGACGTTTTCTGGGACTTCAAGTAGAAGACCAGTATTTTTATTTATTAAACACTGTGTCACACTGTGTCATGCTTCTGTTTTCTCCTCTACCCCACATCTTCTGATTCTCCTGAATACAATTCTGTGTAAGAAAATGAATTTATGTTCAAACCAGTTGTAGTGAAGTAACAAGTAAACAGAGTCCAGCTGCATATAATTTAGAAGGAATGCAGCTGCACTTTGAAGGAGTCAAGCATTTATTAGGGAATAGTAGATATTTAGCAATTATTCTCCACATGCACATTGTTTCTCTTACGTCCCACTGACAGGTTCCAGGGTCTGTCACTGAAAGCCAGTGGTAGAGGTGCTTACCTTCAGACCTTACTTTCAAAACAGTGTGTGCAATATAAGAAAGAATACAAAGCTTCTTTCTGCAGCATAACTTTATGCAACAAAAAAGGTGCAGTTTTCCCCAAAATGGCAAGCAAAAGCAAGGGCCTCCAAACTCATCTCTGCTAAATCCCCAGCCTGGAGGCAGTGATGCAAGTTCCGTCAGGCCGTTACAAATAATGTAGAAATCTGTCGTTGTGTCGTTGGGCAAGACGTCAAGACACTTCACCCGTCCCGCCTGCTGGTGATGGTCAGAGGGCCACCACCAGCAGCAGGTGGTGCATGTCAGCCTCGCCTCAGTCAGACTGCTATACATATTCATAAACTCCCACTATCAGCAAGTGAGTGTGAATGACTGAATGACTGAAATGTGAAAAGTGTCAGTCACTTTGGGGCCATCTGGTTTTTTAAGTGCTGTGCAGTAACAACATTTACAAAACTTAGTTGTGGGCACAAGTCAGAGGATCAACTTTTATCATTTAAGATGTTTTTATTTCAAGAAAATAATTTCAAACTATAACACTGACATGTGAGACAACACACAAAAAAGTTTGTTTTTCCCCCCCGATGACATCATTCCCTTTAGATGGTTTACTCATAACGAATTATTCATACACTCGAAAAGGAATCCACATTCATGCAGCGAAAGCGACATTTGATTTATTTATTAGAAGCAAACAACAGAAAATGGTTAAACAATTGAACAGTCTAAATCATCAAAGCAAACTCAAATAAATATTAAGATAGTGTAATTAAAAAACATTCTGGGATATAAATATATCAGGTCAATATAAAAAGATAGACTGTATAGAAGAAGGTTCATTATTTACCTGAAACTATGGCACAAAACAATGGCATGAAAAGGTTTTACTGTTATAAATTATGGATGTCATTTTGGCATTAGTTGACCCCTCGTTGGTTTTCTTCAAAAGCTGATCTAGTAGTTGGTGCAGGGCAGGAAGTAGCTGTTTCTCAGCAGACGCAGCATCTGCCCTGTACTCGAGCTGAACTCGTACATGTAAGGACCACTGTACAGGTAGGTGTAACCTGCAGAGCAGAGATGATACGTGTTAGTGAGGAAAAATGAACTGGATTGGACAGAATCACTCCAGTCATTTAGTCATTTCATCCATCCTGTGGTTTTGGAAGCAACTCACCTCTGTACTGTAAAGCTGCTGTCACCTTTCTGGTCATTCCAGAGAAGGTTTCATCAACTCGCTTTGGGAATCCTGAGTCTATCGTCTTTGTAGTCTCATCATAGCTGAAAAGGACAAGAAAAAAATATATAATCATTATTTCTTTTTAAAGGTTTTATTGGCTCTAGTGGCCTTTATTTGATAGGTAATTGACAGAAAAGTGGGTATTGAGAGAAGGGGGAAGACATGCAGCAAAGGTCGCCAGTCTGGGAATCAAACAAGCGACGGCCACGTCAAGGAATAAGGCCTCCATATGGGGGTTGTGCTTAACACATGCGCCACCAAAGCACACCCTGATCATTATTTCTTATTAAAAAGCAGAAAAGCTTGGAAAAGCAGAACAGACCCCCAGCTTTCTTGAATTTCACTTCAAATTCACCATTGATTTCTGGTCTTGCTTGAACACACCTGTAGTAATTGCTGCCAACAAAGAAGAGAGTCTTGCCAGTCTCTGGGTCATTGAGGGCCGCATCAACTTTCTTGACTTTCTTGGGCAAACCAAAGCTGGAAATCGAGTTGGGATAATCTTGTACTAGATCATAGCCACTGAAAACCCAAACTTCACGACCTGTCAAGAAAAAGTTATTTTGGTGAAACTATTTGGGTAACATACAAAAATGCAATCGATTAACAAAGATATCAAATACCTTTAAAGTAAAAGATTCTGTCTGACTGCTGACTCTCGTAAGCAGCATCAACACTGTCAGGGCCGTCAGGCCAGAAGTTTGTTATGAGAGTTTGCTGAAGGGTGTAACTCTGTGGGTAGCTACGCCAGAAGAAGCTGAGAAGAGACAGAGAGAAACTAAAGATACATCTTGGAGCAGTTATTTTAAAAAATAAATTATTTACTCCAGCTGGCATTATTCGAGACTTAGGTTTCTACTCTACCGGTTCTTGAAGAAGAACATCTCTCCTCGTAGCGTAGCAACGGCATCCAAGACCAGGGAGGAATCACAGGCATTAGGAGTGGGGGGAGCAGTTGGTCCAGGAGGAATTGGATCCTCATTTTTACCTGGGTATTAAAATTAAATCCCAGGAATTAATAATGGATAAGTTCAGAAAAAATTTTTTTTACTCTGTTGCTAGTTTGTTTTTTTAAAAAAAGGTATTTTTTTGGTGGACAAACCGTACAGCAACTGGATGCTTCTGACATCATCTGGCGGCAGAACAAAAGTGTCTGGATTTTGGTACGAGTATGAAGGGGCCATGAGAGCACCAGGGTCGTTGGAGTGGGACAAACCCAGAGAGCGGCCGAACTCATGGGCTGCAATCAGGAAGAGGACGTAGCCTAGGAAACAGAGTACGAGTTATACCTCTTGCTGGATTAGTCAGGTCATGGGAATAGCTAAAACAGTTGTCGCCGACTGTATAAAGAACAAACATACCTTCGGTGGAGCGGAAAGTGAAGGTCTCATCATCGTTAAAGTGTACATCTCCTCCGATGCCAGGAAAAGAAGGAAAAGCGTGAGCGATATATCCGCCAGTACCGTGAAAAGGGCTGTTATCACCATGTGCTGTTAGAAAAAATTACTTTAAATTTGAACACAGAGATCTTTTTCAAGAACGTCCAATAAAATAAGCACGAAAAGAGTTTGATACTCATCACCACGAACAAAGGAGATCATTATGTCTGCTATACCACTGTAAATCCTTGTGAATCTGAGGGGAGTAACTGGCCCAAACCTGAAGAGCTTTCTCAAATGATTCATCTACTTCTGCTGCAGGCATGTCTGGTGTGTAGTTCTCTATCCTGAAGACATAAAAAATGTTCCACATTAAACCACATACAACATTTGTAGAAGTATACATCAATAAGTAGCAGCTCTCTTGGAATGTCTCACCTGTATGTGAGGTTATTTTTCTCCCATTTGAGATTGTTTCCAGCAGTGGAGACCAGACCACGGGGTTCTTCTGAAACACCAGAGCGCGACTTCTTCATCATGGTCAAGGTGTCGGCATTCAGGTTCCCTGTGATCTGAAGACCAAAGAACTTTTGCATCTCCATCAGCTTCTTAGACACTGAGCTGATGCCACTTCTGAACGATGGACTTCTTTCCTCGGTCAGGTTGAAAAATCTCTTCAGGTAGTCCTGGTGGAGAGAAAGAACAAAGTCTTCAGTCTGCTGCTCTCCATATGCTATTCAACACATAACTTGTTGAATTGAAAGAGCATTTTAGTTTCTTACTACACAGTACATTCAATACATATCAACACATACCTCTGCAAACTGCTCATCCTGCTGTGTAGGCTGCGACACCGGCATGCAGAACACTGCAGCCAAAAGGCTCAGGAGAAAACTCAGTGTGAACATCTTCATGTTTCCTTGTCCAACTCAACTTGTGTCTCCCACCTGGAGGGAGCTGTTATAAAGGGCCTGGACAGGGTGTGTTGAGCAACTACATACTGGACTAAGTTATGCTTTTTCTGGAGAATTTCTTTCATTCGACCCAAAAGTTTCCAAAATATTTCACTGTAATTATGACACATCATTCAATAGTATGTACTACATGTACTGTCAAGTTTTGTCAGGTTTGCTTTGCTGTGCACTGGAAAGGGACATTCTCTACAATGAAAGTTTTAACTGAATTTCATTTCAAGAGCCTTCAATTTAGCTGATCCATCTTTATTTTTGTATGATGGTCACCATAGTGGTTTACCCTTTCAGCCACATAGGTGAAAAACCTCAAAAGAAACTGTTAAATTAACAAAATAAATACATTGTGAAATAATCAAACAAATTCCCATGCCTCTGAACCAGTTACACTCCAAAATATAATAGTCAACATTTTATAGTAAAATTCAACAACAATAAATAAATTAGCATATTTATCAACATTTTGTTGAATATATTTTTGTAGTTCATTCTGACCAACATTTACCTATTTTTCTTTTTTAGTCTCTTTTTTCACTTTCTACTTAAACCAATTAACACCATGTGTTTTTTTTTTTTTTTACTTACTAGCTTGACTTCAATAAGATTGAAACTATTAGATACAACAATCAATCAGAGTCCGTGTGCTACCACACTCTCATGTTGTGGCACTTTTTCAAACAGGAGTGACGGGTCAGTCACACCAAAAGTACCTGCTCTCTCTCTCTGCTTGCTAGGAGATTGAGTCTACCTGGTTCTCATCACTAACAAGCAGAGAAGTTGCAGAAAGATGCAGCAGTGAGGAGGATATGAGCTTCTGATCGATACTCCAACCTGGAAGGTGGCGGTAATGCACCTTAAAGTTGTTTGCCAACTGCCATAAAACAAAAAAGAAGAAGACGCAGCAGAGGGAAGTGGCTACCTGGCTGAACATGTACGATGGGAAGACTTGTATCATGAAAAATGTAGTACTCCTGTTGTGTTAGTGCTGCCCACCTGTTTTATATCAATTGATCGATCGATCGATCAATCAATCAATCAAATTTTATTTGTATAGCAAATTTCAGCAATAAGCCATTTCAAAATGCTTTACATAATAAAAAAAACTGCATGTGACATTGAATAAACAGTAAGAAAGAGAAAGAGATTAAAAAAAAGATTAAAAAAGATAAAAACATTAAAACCTTCAAAGTGGGAACTGCTCCAGTCCAACTGGAGGGTCGTGGCCTTAAGACGCCAACAGAATATCATCCACAAAAAGTAAAGATGAGACCCTCAAGTTCCAGATCCAGAGACTTTCCTCCTTCTGGGACACTAGTTAGGATGCCTCTTCACCAATGAGGCATCGCAAGTCATGTCAAACAGCTCCTTTTGATGCAGAGAAGCAGTGGCTCTACTTTGCAGCACTCTCAGATGACCCCAGAGGAAACTCATTTCAGGAACTTGTATTCATGGTTATGTTCTTTCGGTCACTACCCCAAGTTTATGATTGTAGATGCATGTAGGAACGGAGAACGACTGGTAAACTGAGACCTTCGCCTTTTGACCCACCTCTCTCTTCACCACAACAGATCACTGCAGCACTAATCTGCCTTTCAATCTCACGCTGCACTTTTCCCTCAGCACTGAACAAGATCCAGAGATACGTAAACATCTCCACTTAGGACAGGACCTCTACACCAACCCGGAGAAGGCACTCCACTCTTTGGAGGCACTGATTATCAGACAAGGCGCAGCCCCAAAGGCCCCTCATGATGATTGTCACCAATGGAAACAGAGTTCCCTCTCAGATGCTGGCATTTCAGCCATGTAAATCTGGGTACAGCCTGAAGACAAGACTTGGGCGGGACACATGTATTTGGCAGATGTGAAATATGTGAACGTAGCTCATTCTGCCATCCTGCTTTGCTTTAAAAAAATTAATAAATAAAAGTTGCCAGAGAAAAACTTTGACACCAGAATGGGAGTTTAATGTTTACAAATCTTAAAGAAACATGTTTGATTCCACCTTAATTCTGATCCTTAGACATGTGACTCAAAGGAAAAGGGGTTTATTGGAGCTGGGAGTTTTTGAGTCAGCAGGTTGGTTTACTGTTTTATCCCCATAAGCCTGTATTAATCTGAGCCTGGTACGTTCTGCATTGGGAATCTAAAGCTACATTCTGTCAACAGTTGCACAACCCTGGACTGTGAGAGGAACGACAATGACTGATGAGCAATGTGCCGTCTGCGAGAAATTTATCAACAGCGATGGCAGATACTCACAAAAACATATCAATAATAAACATTTACTAGAATATGAAACCATATATTATTTATTCATAAAAATATGTACCAGACATGAGGCTTTTCTGTACTCCACGTTGCAGACCACAAAGTCAGTTTCAGAAAGAAGAATAATAAATCATTTTATTCATAATGCCCCTTTCATCAAATTGAGATCTTACAGATCACATTCACACGCTGGTGATGGCAAGCTACTGGACTGTAGCTACAGCTGGCCTAGGGCAGCCGGACAGAAGCGAGGCTGCCTTCATGACCACCACCAACAAGGTGGGTGAAGCGACTTGCTCAAGGACACCCAGATACATGTAGATCTCTTTTTGTTTAGAAAAAATATCTAATACATGCACTACTGACATTAATTTCATTCAATATTTGTTGCAAATCTTAAAAACACCAAACACTTAAAGTAGAAAAATTAAATAAACATCTTTTAAATTGTACATGGCTTTGATAGATGGTATAAATTTCCTTTCTTTCAACACTATTACACACTGCGATATGACTTTCAACCACTTCCCTGTAGTATTTATTAGTTCCCAGTTTCACAAATACTGTGGTTTCTGCCGGAGAGAGCTGGTTCCCTGTGACTATGCACTATATATATATGACTATATATGTGACTATATGAAAGAATGTCAACATCAGGCCGTTTCATCATCAGAGTGCGTGCTTGTTGCTCTTTCCCATCTCGCAGTCCATTAGGTCATTAGCGCTGCTGACGGAGACAACGTGGTTCTGGCCAAAGTCATATTTATATTGCTTGTTTCCTTTGAAGAAGTTCACAAATCCTGCAGGAAATCAAGAGTCGACAATGAGGTTCAGACAGAGTGCTTCAAAAGGTTATAAAATAATATCTCAAGCAGCAACAAGGGTTCTGTTTAATTCATCATCTGAACATGAAAACATATGACACAACTGCAGCCCAAATACAGCTGTCTACCTAATCTGATATGCAGTGGTGGGAAGTAACGAAGTACAAGTACTTCGTTACTGTACTTAAGTACAATTTTTGTGTATCTGTACTTTACTTAAGTAGATTTAATAATGGATACTTTCTACTTTTACTCCACTACATTTTACAGTAAGTA
>CAEGAF010156461.1:0-15553 GCA_903067075.1 Micropoecilia bifurca
ACGAAGAATGATGTGTTTAGACCTAGTAAAAGCGGGGGAAGGGGAGGGTGTGTCAATATTTGCAGTAAAAATAGCTGATGAAGCTCCACGTCGTGAAGTTTTTTGCGCTTATGTCACTATTACGTCACCACGACTAGTCGACGTCGACTCGACTATTGTCATGATGTAGTCGACCTTGAAAAATATGTAGTCGTTCAACCCCTACCAGGTACCCACATAAACCTAATCTGTATTTGAATTTGTGTCATTCTAAATATTATTTCATAAATTTCGTATACCTTTTCCATACGACTTTCAGATGAACTATTTAAAATGGACATTAATGCTGATAATGAATCTGAACATATAAGAACATTTTCAAATCTATTTTGTTCTATCCATTGTAAGGCCATCAGGATTGCTAACATTTCTACTGTATAAACAGATAAATAATCAGATGCTCTTTGTTTCTTAAATATACCTAATTTAGGAATAACATAAGCAAATCCTGTTTTATCTGAAACTAAGTCTTTTGAGCCATCTGTATATATAACTGTAAATGATTTATATATATCCCTAATTCTGTTATTCACAATTTTTCCCCAATTGTTATCTTTATTCACCTGCATTTCTTTGTAAATTTCTAAATCTACATTCACATATGGAAATAGCCAATAAGGTGTAACTGAATAAGGTACCGCGGGAGAATATGTCTTTCCCTGTATACCTATGTCTCTGATACATTTATCTGCTGCCCAGGCAAAACAATCTATTTTAGCTTTTTCACTCTCCCAGCACGGGCTCAGAGTTCTTACTGCTATATTATTTTCCTCCTTATGTCCCTGCAAACTTACCCAATAATTCAGCATAATTTGCTTTTGCCTTAAGTATAAAGGAATCTCCCCCATTTCTACCTGCACTGCCAGAGCAGGTAGAAATGGGGTAGAACCCGAATGCCAGGTAGAACCCGAAAGCTGCTGGAGACTTTGAAACCCACACAAACATGAAGTTGAATTAATCAGACAAACTCAATGAGCTGTCGTCTCAGTTTGAACTTGGGACAGTCCTAAAATCACACTTGCCAATTTTATTGTTTGATGCGGAGATTTATCCAGGGCAGCATTTGAAAGGGGGAAAACGTGCCAGATTTTAAAAGTAGATGTAACTTGTTTCAGTTGCATGCTAAGCACTTTTCCCAACACTTTTATGCATGCTCAGTCAGTGGGAAGTTAAAACAAGATCTTCTGCTCCACGAGGGACTACACTATTTTATCCTTGCCTCAAAATCTCAGAAGGTTTCTTGTGTTTTAATTGAGTAAAGGAACTGGCACAGGGCACTGTGCATGCAAGAACTGCCACTGAGTTAAGTACAAAAATACTTTGACATATTCCAAACAATCTAAGTCTAAATCAACCTGCTGTCCTGCAGGCATTAAGTCTGCAAGAGTAGATCAACGGTATAGTTCATTTTTTCCCCACATTTTCAATGATCGTCCTCTATTATCTGCACTCAGCATCTCCTCTGCTCTCTGGTGCAACGTGTAAAATTGGAGAGGCGATCTGCAAGCTGATGAACAGAAAATAGATTCTCCATAAGCAACGAGGTAATGGAGCGATGAAACGGCATTAAAGAAACTTCAACAGAAGGCACAAGCTGCATAATGCACCATGAACTGCTTGACATGTAGTCAACACCAAACAATTAAAAGTTAATGAGTGCCTCTGGAATATGGTGACCAGGTCTTATTCAGGAAAGCGCGGTCACAGAACAAATATCTCCCACAAACACCGATTACCAAACAAACACGCTGTCAGCCTCTGATGTCCAAGTCACAATAATCCTCCTCACAGGGGTTCTCGTGTCAACCAATCAGCCGGAATGTGTGTGTAATTATAGGTGACTTGACTTTGTAAAGGGTGTTGTAATGTTTTGTGTGTGAGCGTAATGTATGTAATTCACTTGGCAAGTGTGTGTTTGGGTGAGTGGGTGTTTCTGCACAGTGTGTTTCTGCGCGTCACTATGGTTTACACGGCCGGATCAGCAGAATCGCTGGTCAGCATCTGAAAATAGTACAGAGAGAAAGGAGCAGCTGTCACATTGTGCCTGAACCATACACATCTGTGTGTGTGTGCGTGTGTGTGTGTGTATTTTATGCAAGTCTATGGATGCATGTCTGTGGAAGGTTTTATATTGGAATTCAATTGCACACTTTTTTATGCTCTTGCAAAAAAAACAACTTCAATTTTGTTTGAAACAAATGCAAATTTCAGTTTTTATTCTAATGAGTATATTTAATTTTTATAAATGTTGCAACCTCATTTTTGCTAGAGCATTATGTCTGCAAATGTTGAGCAACAAGCTGTTCTGCATTCTCCAACAGAGATGAGTCACCACCCTGCATATGATTGCATGACTCTTTCACTGTTATGACCTCAGAAGTTACCAAAGTTAATTTTTCATTTATATAAATTCATTTTTTCTTTCCCTGTCTTTGCTACATTCTTCAGTGGATTTTATGTTTTTTACATCATAGACCGACAACAATAACATGTGGTTATCTAGAGTTTATTCAAGCAAAATCTGAAAAGTTTAGTGCACATTTGTTTTCAGCCCTCTTTACTGTGATATCCCAAAAATAAGTCTACTTAGCCAATGGCCTAAACAGGAGCATGGAAGTTCAACTGTGTGTAACCTGATCTCAGAAGAAAAGAATAGCTGTTCGGTGACACATCATACATACAAACATCACATAATTTTTAAAAACCAAAATGTGGCTTTAATTAATATTATTTTCAAAAAGTACATTTAATCTGACAAATGAGACTGATTTGGGAGTTATATTCTAATTCACTCAATATGATTCTGCATTCATATTTGCCATTTTAGCTACATAACAATGTCCATTTGGATACAGGTTAAAGTCATCAGTTGACTACAAACGTTAGCCTGTCTTTTGGGTGTTTGTGACTCTGAATGGTCCAAAATCTGATTACACTCATAACATCAACTGCTGGTTTGATATGGACAGTTGGTTAAAAGCCTTGACAAATTTAGATCAACTGAAAGACCGCCGGAATGCACTGAAAGGATTTTTGATCTTAAAAGTTTGAGTTTCAATTGAGCACGGGGCTGAAACGAATCCAGCAGGGATGGAAGAAGTCATGTTTCCATATTTAGGAAGAAGTTTAAAAATAGAGGACGAGAGGAGCAGCAGAAGGAACAACAAGAACTCCAAATGGACAGATGCATCGCTGCTGCACCTCATGACATCCCAAGAAAATTAATAATACAACAGCTCACCATGCCCTGCTCTCCCCCTCCTCCTCTCCAGCCTAAACTTCTCCATCTGTTCCTTCCATCCAATCAAATCTGCTTTTTCTTCCGTCACAGTTTTCCGCGGGACTTTAAGACCTTCACCTTTCCAAACAGAGTCCTTCTTTAAGTGAGCATAGAGCCTCAAAGTCTGCAGTTTCACCGATGTTTCTGTTACTCATCTCCTTGTTAGATTTTCGGCTGCACATCTGTGCAGGAAGCCATGTCCATTTTGAGCCTGTAAACTTTAATGCAAAATGAAGCCATTTGCTTTGCCTGAACCTCTCAACTGTTGTTATCCTCCCACCACATTAGATGTGTTAGTTTTGAAAAGGTTCAAATGCTAATTTGAAATGTATCCATATCATTATGACACAAGAACAAACAGAATGTTGCTGCTTGAGCCCATAAACTCTACTACCTTTGTGACGTTTAGTTTATTGTCTCTGACTGCTGACACTTTGGGACATCATAGGGTGAAGCAAAAATATGTTGGTCAGTTTTTATTGGGACAGACTCATTGTTCAGTCTTAATGGAAACGGCGCATTTAAATAGTCATTTTAAAGGAAAAAGTAGCTGAAACACAACATTTGAATGAATAGTAGACAGACAAAAGTTTACCCTACATTACATCTAACCAGTGCAATGCAGGGCAAGAGGCTGTGAACAAAACACACAGTCTTTGTAGCTGTTTTCCAGCAGACATTCAGTGAGTTGCTATGAGCAGCTGCTGATTTTGGTGGATTTTTAAAAGCTGAATATGGACAATGATCCCAAAAAACAATCAAGCAACTGAAGACGTGTCTCTATTCTCAATCCCATAAAAAAATGTGGAACTCATGTTAAAGTCAAACAAGAGTTCAGATGTATCACTGAAACCTAAAGTACTTTTGCTTATGTAAATTATGCCAGAAACCTATTAAAGGCACCACAGGCAAGCTAAGAAAAGTTGCAGTAACTTTTTCTGAAGCTCTAGGTCTTAAGACTCTGAGACTTTTGCAGCGTATGCGTTTTCTTCCGCTTTGGCTTTTGTGACGTCTGTGTAACCAAAGAACAGAATCTACTCGGGTTCAGATAGCAGTTTACTATCAACCAGTTGTTTTAATACAAGTTACTGGACTGAAACACATCCAACTTCGTCTCAACACTGTCATACAGTTTCCTGGAAAACCCACAAAGAGGAAGAAAAGAAAAAAAACATTTAAGTCTTCCTTTCAAGGTCCTTGGTAAAAAAAATTAATTCAATTAAAAGAAGCTGGCCGTGACGTAATTATCCTTATTTGGACTTGTGCGCTCTTGGGGGATATACAGGTGGTTTGGATGAAGTGCAGTACATTTTTTTGTTGTATTGGAGTGGGATGCTTGTTCCATGGATTTGAGTTTAGACATAGGTAAGTGTAAAGTTTTTAAATGTGCACTAATAAAACGTTTTGAGCAGGTGTCCCCTTGTAGGCTTTAGCGGTGTTTCCCAACAGGGGTTTCGCCGCGTTGTTTCCTAGTGTGGAGGTTCGGCGGGTAGAGCTTCCATTTCCCCCTTTCCCTTCATCGGCTCGGGAGCATTCTGTGGTTTCGAGGGGCTGACGGCCTGCTGCTCGCCTTTATCGTACCACTGGTTTCTAAATGCATAAAAACCCATCGCCACGCCTCACGAAGACTAGGGTTGAGTTTGTAAGCTTCTTTGCTAGGCAGTTAGCGGGGACACACTGCGGGTGATCATTTTTATTGTGCGTGTTGTCGTTTGTCTGTTAAACCATGGATCAGGTTGAGGCTTTTAATGGTCAAGAATGTCTTGTAGATGTGTATTAAGAGCAGTTATAATGATGGCAGAGCATTATGAACATGCTGAATGATTTAAATAGAATGACAGATATAGGGGGGAAAAAGCAAAAATATGAGATAAGGCGTGTGAGAATAATCTCATAGGTGACAGTGATCTCTCCTCCTTTGTGGCCACAGTGGGGTGGCTGTGCAGGTTCGAAATGTGCCTCGCTGAATTTTTCAGGAGTACAGGTGAGGTCATTGTCTATAAATAGTTGTGAGTTTTCTGGAGATGTTCTCCACAATCCGCAGAAGTCTTATGAAAAATTCACTGGCGTGGGCAAGTACTTATCTGCAGATTAAGACACGCCACATTTGGTCTTCTTATTAAGCATCACATTGGAGATAAATGAAATCAAAATATTTTGGTCACAAACTTGGGTGTGAAGCTATTTTTTCCCGATTGCCTGCCATTATTACAGACCCCTGCAGACAGAGGTAGTGATGTTGTTCTTTATTTATTTTTTAAATAGAAAGCTGAATTGCCTTCATGGTGGCTGTCAAGCAGCAACTCTTCCAGATCCACAGCAGGAACAGATGGACAGAAGAAATGGAACTGGTTTCCAATCTCTCGCATGTGATTGTGTGCAGCATAGCTTATATGAAGAACCAAACATGAGGAAAAGGAGACAAATCAATATTATTATCTGAGATAAAGAAGCAGCCAGACTCCAGAGAGTTGACGAAGCATGTGTGCGTTTTCTGTGTGTTCGGTTGCATACTGACAGGTTCGCCTTTCTCCTGTCCTACTTTCGGATCTCTCCACCATGCTGCCTTTAAATGGGTCAGTGAGGAGTGCTGCTTCCTCCCTGGGCTCCGCGGCTGATTACAGGACCCGCTCACACACTCCAGCAAGAGGCTCTCATTGAAACGCAACACGACTCCGAGCAAGTCGGAGCCCAAAGAAGTGGGGCAGAGGACGGGCATTCCCTGTGTGAGGGAACAAAAACCCGCCTGAAATGCTGCTTTAAATGAGAGCCGATCATTTACAGAATTAATTCCTGTTGGAAGAAATTCAATTTCACTTTCCATAAAACTTCACTCAAACGTATATTTGACTTTACCCTTGACACCCCTGTCATACTATTGTATCCCAGGCCTGATATAAGACACTACAAAGACCTAAACTGCTTTTTAAATCTGCAGCTGGACATGGATACATTAAGACGTGCGAGGACTTGTCCACGTTAAAAAGATGCGTCAAAAGCCCCATGCGGAGCTCCAACTCTGTTTCTGAACACGACCGTCAAGGAAAACATTTAAAATGGGAAAAAAAGAAAAAACTTTGTCACGATGTTGACAGCTCTAAAATAATTATTTGTCTGCCTGTTTTCCTCTGTTCTCAGTCTCTCGGTGTCACATGCTGACATTTTCTCGGAGCCCTCCGTGTCACAGATGACGCAAAAGGAAGTTCGCATGTAGCTGTTCCCAACGTGTCTGCTAAACTTAGCAAAACTGCAGTTGTTTAATGAGTGGGGTTAATGTTGTGCGGAGTGTATTTTTATCCGGGCCGCCCACCGATCAATTTGACGGGTGAAAGATGTTTATTATATATCCAGTAATTGAGTTAAATGAGTCATTCAGAATGATTAAAAGTAGAAGTGTAGAAGACTTCTAAGGTACTGATCCAGGATGTTTCACATATTCGAGCTGCTTATAAGCCAAACTGAACAAAAGGTAGCAAGAGAAAGGCCTTTATAAATAACTGCAGTGACTGTTTTGCCATTTTAATGAATGATAGAATGGATGAGGTTTCAGAAAAAAGCCTGAAGATGCTTTTTTTCCTCAGTTCAGCTTACAGCAGTGAAGTCGTCATAAAGAGACATATTTTTATAGCCAAAGGAAAACAAAAACCGAGTAATGTCTTCAAAAATGTACATGGTTTCAAATAGACCATGAGCTGTGATTGTTTGCACGCCGACGCTTCTCACAAATTCACCCGTTTGCAGCGCAGAATTTCTCCACTGTAAGTGCAGGATTATAATATTTACAGGATTATGGCTTCTGCATGTTTGATCACTTCAAGTAGGTAAAAGTCTCTTTAAAAAGAGACATGAGTCAGTTGCTTCGGGTTGTTGCGCCTGGATCTGTGTTGTGTAGATAAAAAGGTGGAACGTCTGACTTTCTGGGCCCTTTATTTCAACTGGAGTTGAATAAAAGCTTGGAGAAGTTGGCAAAATCCCAAAATGTTGAGTGGATATGTGGGCATAAAGAAAAATAAAAAGGTCCGTAAATCCTTGTTTCTCTCCCGGGTTTCTGATGTCTTCCTATCAAAGTAAAAAAAACGTGTTGACCTGTTCTTTTGTTTGTACATGTTTCTCACACATTCGTCTTATCTAAATAAGGAAAAATGACTCATGAGCTGAAGGATGTGCCGGTGAGCGTGTGTTTGATTTGGTGTAAAAACGGAGCTTGTTCAGCAGCCTCCGTTATGCTTTGCATTATAAAAATAAGGAAAAAGAATCCCATCTGATGTGAAAGGAAACCCACTGCACACAGACATGACTCACCTTGATTATTGAGTTAAAAGAGTGAGTGACTCAGACACACATCATTTCCAAATGTCTTTTCTTTCATCGTCCATCTTTCTTTTCCTCTCCCTCCTTCATAATGCCGTCACTTGTTCCGCTAGAGCTTTTCTGAAACTCCCAGTTTGTGTGTGTGTGTGCGTGGGTGTGGGTGTGTGTGGGAGTGTGGGAATGGGAAGTAGAAATAAAACCTGGGATTGTGACAGACTTAGAGAACATTGATTCACACTTTGAGTTTTTTTTTAATTTCCTCACTATGCCTGTGCTGGACAGAGAAGCTGAGCAGATAAATGTCACCTGTCTTTCACTCCTGTCTCCGTTCTGCACCAACATTCACTCACGTCGTGCTATTTTTAGATTTTCTACTCACTTGGTTCATGTCGAAACAGACACACCGTGCACAGGAAGTGACATTTGAACATGAATCCAAGCAGGCGATAGGAGAAGTCTACAAAAAATATTTCATTGAAAAAATAAAGGAGGAATAGAAAAAAAAACATTCTGACTCAGTACATGTTGAGGTTC
Organism: Micropoecilia bifurca; assembly: GCA_903067075.1. NCBI lineage: Eukaryota > Metazoa > Chordata > Actinopteri > Cyprinodontiformes > Poeciliidae > Micropoecilia > Micropoecilia bifurca. The sequence continues at coordinate 8,165 of CAEGAF010156461.1, forward strand.
CCTACAGAAACCCTTGATGAAAAAAATAAAACTGATTATTTAATTTCATTTTCAATTAGAAAATAATATATAATATTTCCACACTCACACGAGGCACAGAGTGACAGCCACCTGTGTTTTTACCATCATGTTTATTTGCGACTAATGGCATAACCCATTAGTCACTGGCTGAAGTCTAGAAAACTTGCTACAAACTAACTCAAAGCTCTTTCTTTCAACTTTTTAATATTCTTGCTAGAGCAGAAAGTACATTTCTTGTTCTTCCGATTACGCAACAGACGGACGTCTCTTTATACTATTGATTCATTTTGGAGACTCCGTGAAAATTCCTGTGAAAAGTTAAAACCCTTCATAACTTCTGCACGGTGTGTAAGCGCCCCCTCACAGCCTGACGCCGTCAGCTCGGCTCGCCATGACGAATGTTGGTGGTCCTTCTGTCAATCAGCTGTCAAAGCCCATATGTGTGGCTTCAGTCCGCTGACACAGAGGAGCCACCAAGATGTGACACACACAGACACTGATAGAGATATGGGGCCATGCAAATGTAAACAGTCCATCACTCAAACATACTGTGTGTGTGTATATATATATATATACATGTAGAGGACCACTTTCACAATATTTACCAACATTGTCAAGTCATTTTTCCTGGTCCTCCTCACTTTTTCACAGTTCTATCATTCTCTACTACTTCCATTTAGTGAATTAAGTTTTGGTTCATTTATTTCAGTAACTCGGCTCACTAAATGAACCAACTTATATTTACACACAAACTGGTGTTTTAATGTTTTTAATTTCTAAAAATGATGGCGATTCACGACTTGCAACTAATCAAAACACTGCATTTACGATTAGTTTAAGTCTGGAAAACTGGAGAGACGAGCTTTAAGTCACTGTGATGATCGAAATTAAAATTCTCAAACTGGATGTGTTTGAATTCAGCAGCTTGCTTATGACAAACTCGACCACCGGGTGAAACCTGTCAGACGGGAAGCTGCAAATGACGAGGGCTTTAAAAACAAAAGTAAAGTAACTGTGATCGGCGGGGAAGAGAGGAGGAGAAAAGAGAGAGAGCATGGATGTGACGGATTGAGAGAACTGAGAAATCAAGTGAACGACTTCAATAACGAGTCGGCCATGAAGCCGTGAGTGCAAATCTGACAGAGCGAGCTAATCTGTCAGAGGTCACCGAGCTGCTGGAGACGAGTCACCTTGTGGGAGACGGACAGAGAGACACAGGGCTTAACGAGGGGGGATACCCAGTGAGATTCTCTGACTTTGTCTTCGGCCCCCTGCTGAAGACAAAGTCTTCAGCAGGGGGCTGAAGACTTTGTCATTAAGTATGGAACCATCCATACTTAATGGATGGTTCCTATGTGGACGGAGCCACTCAGTGCATCTTAACACTCCTCTCTCCTGTAAGCCTGTTCCTCCTTTACTTCCTCCCTCCATCCCTCCTCATCATCCAGGAGATGATGTTTGTCGGTTTGGAAGATCTGCTGGAGGGATTGGAAGATCTGCTGGAGGGATCCAGCAGATCTTCCAAACCGACAAACATCATCTCCTTTTCTCTATTGTTTTTCTCCTCCAGCTTTCTAGTCCCGTCCTGACATTAGCATTCGTCAGATTATACTTCTGGGCCTAGAATTTAAATTCCCTCATCAAACACATCAAACGTCTCGTTTTCCAGCTTATGCAGAGTGATCAGCGAAAACCCACAAGAGAGATATTTGCTCCTCATTTTTCTCTCCGACTTAAAACTGGGTGAAATCTTTGGTGATAATATAAATATTACCACTGATGTTCACTCACACAAAACCGCTGGAACGGGGTAATAAAACATGACCAAGGAAATGTGATTTCAGTCATGGCATTTTCTCTCATCGAGAATCAATTGCATAAATCAACAGCATAAATATACATTAATCCACTCTCTCAATAAATACTCAAACCTTTGCCTTAGCTATGTGGTATGAGGCTTTAACCTGCAGTCTAATCATAATGACATTGTCCGTCCCAACGTTACATTATTTCCTCTGTCTTTCATTCCTCTGTCCTTTTTCGTGTTCCCAAACTGGAAGAGAAAGACTTTTTGAGGTTTCACGTTCTGTTATGACCTCTTGCTGTTTGGACTCTTAGATTCATTTGTGTGTCTGTTTTGACCATTTTATGGTTTAATTGCTGATGTTTTGCCATTTCTTTCTATTAGTTCATATTTTGTCATCATTCTGCGGTGGAGTTGATTCCTTAGTTTACTGTTTCTTTCCGTTTACTGTTTTTGTCAGTTTCTGGGTTTTCCCCTTAAGTTTCCTGTTTGCTTTGTTTGTCATTCACCTGCCTTTCTGCTCCAATCCCCAATTCTTTATCATTTCCTCACTTGCCTCTACCTGCTCCCTTCCCTAGCTGCATCCACTAGTCTGTGATTAGCTCTTTTGGTGCCTTTCCATCTCTCCCTCAGTATTTAAGCTCCTCTTTCTCTTTTTCAAACTTCTGGTCCTTGCGTCACTTTCCCAGTCATTTTTCTCTATTTTCTTTTCTTTTCTTTTCTGCCTCTGAAACACATCAGCATCAAGCAGGGACTCTGAGATCAGAGTCTCTACTGTCTCTCTTGCATGCTGACCGTAGTGATGCGCTCATCATGCCATACGTTGAGCAACATGGCCACAGAACGACAAAAACCAGAGCACATAGACTGTGAACTCAAACTCTCACTTCACCATCTATGCTGCAGCTCTATACTTAAACTGACTAAAATATCTGGACGAGATCTGCAACCTTTTATAAACCTAGCACATTTTTTTTTTGTTTACAGTTATTTGTGTAAAACCTTGAGGGAGTCTGAACTTGTTTCATATAAAAGTAGGGATTTGAAAATATAAAGCAGAAATCAAAAGGATGTGATAAACAACAGGCGATATTTGGTTTTATTTAGATCAGTTCTGTTCCTGTGCTGTGCAGAGGCAGGCTGTTGAACCGGTCTTGTCAGTAACATGTTGTTCATCTGTTCAGCTCAGTGAGAGACACAGTGACTAATGATGGAGTGGAAAGACCCGAGTGAGAGAGTGAGACACATGCTGGACACATATAAGGACACATGCTGTGTCCTTATACTGCACATAAAGAGACTCAGTGAGTACACATGTCTAATTGTGAGCTTGGATTCAAACTGTAGGTCCACAAAGGTCAAACCTTTAAAATCAGAGAGCAAGGAAAAGCCGATTCCAGCAAGTGCACGAAAACATGAACGTGTTCATGTGCACAGGGTCGTTCGCCTACATTATTGCTGCATTTATAACAATGCTGTCGCCTCGCAAGCATCATGAGAGAGTGAGCAGGAAGCAAACGGAGTGGGAAAAGTGATGGATGACTAAAAGAAAAGGAGATTAGCACAGAGGTTAGAATTGGACTGTACCATGAGAGGACAAGAGCAGAAGGGAAAGGGAGCACGAGTCCAAGTGACTCATGTTTTCTGGGATTTTTAGGGGACAGTTTTCTCGGTGCGGTTTTACATTTTTGTTTACACAAAGGCCTGGTTCTCTTTTTGCAAATTGTAATAACGGCTTTGGCTCCAAGCCTTGCAGTGGGTATGAATGTAATGTGGGTAATGAGGGTTTCCAGGAAATGTCTGTGCTTCACTGTAATGTCCTCTGAGGGCGTAGGAACTCGAGTTGTTTGCATGAATGTGAACTAGAAAAATCCAGCTCCAACCAGCAGCCCATTGGTTTGCATCCTGCTGCTTCTGCTCTCTATCTTTCTCTCCCTCTTCCTGTTACTCGTCATCATGGCTCTTTTACTTCCTTTCTTTTATTTTTCTCATGTTTTTTTATGATTTTGAAATACTAAACAACTCAACCCCCCTCCTCCCCACCCCAAGAATTTTTTCATCTGTTCAGCAATATGTAACCTTCCATTAGTATTATTCTGGGCTGCAGTGAATCTCATAAATCTGTTTTAAGAAAACACAAGCTTCCTGCGCCTCTGCTGGCTGGTTGCGGTCATTGCAGCTGGATGTTGCCTCTGTCCATGGTGCTGATGTACAATAACTCCACTGCTGCAGCAGCAGCAGGAATATCTATTTCCATGTTCTTAATGGAACACATTTCAAGACAAGTGTTCGATTTAATTGTTACCTGAGCTAATTATACTTAACATTTAATTGATATTTAACTCAATATTATGGAAGCATCTCTGAGTTTATCCTCTTGTTATTGCAGTTTAGTTAAGGGATCTGCTTAAATCCTCTTTAGTTGCATTTTATTACAAACAAATATTTTTGTTTTTCATTCAGAAGCTTTACTGGAAGCTTTTCCTGACATTTTCTTTCTAGATGAAATGCCCAAACATGCATAAAAAGAAAACAACAACATGTGTCTCTTTTCTAAATTGTTCCTTCAGATTTGCACTTTGACGGAACTGTTAATATCTCCAGTGGTTGTTTTCTGTGTGACAGCACACAGCCAATACGCTGACAACTCTTAGTCTTGAATATTTTTTTTAAACATAGTTTGATATTTATGCACCTATTTTGTTTTCATTAGTTTTGGCTTTGATTTCTCCCCCAAACAAAAATTCAAATCTATTTTGCCATTTAAGTGTGACAAAGCACCTGGTCAAAATCACATTTAAATTTAAACCATGAACTGTTTTGTGGTGGGATAAAAATAAGTGACAGGAGATTTAAAGTGATAAGACAGAAAGTGAAAGTAGAAGAAGAACAGTCATTTATATATCGGTTCTTATTTGAATCTTTTGTGCTTTCACACTCACACCTCCACTTCATATCTCTTGTGTATTGTTATGTGTGGACATGCCTATTCAATGAATTCATTTCTAATATTGCTAATGAAGAAGACAAACATTATTTCAAACTAGATTAAATGTTGAGCTAAGGTATTCTTTAACAAACGTAAACACGGTTCTGCTCCACACATCTCAAAAATCCTATAAAAACCCCCAATAACAAACAACCTTCTGCTCATTTAGATATTTATTCTGCTGTTCCACTTTTTGATCCTTTACGGCATAAAGCAGATTTTAATATTAGACAAAGATCATGTGAGTAAATCCAAAAGGCAGTAGTAAAATTATGTTCTACTGTTCTATAAAAAGGCACCTTATACTGTGTGAAAATGAAGCACAACAAAGCAGTTTTACGTTGAGTAAAATAAAAAAGAAAAAGAAGAAGAGATGCTCTCTTCCCCAGGGAAAGTACAGTAAATAGATTTAGTCTCTCCAGCTAACACGCATCACAGTGCACACAACCATGAAACTATATATATATATATATATATATATATATATATATATATATATATAAGTAATCCAACCAATCAGATCAAATCTTAGAAAAATGATGACAATTTCTGCAATTGACCAATAAAAGCCTCTGGATACCAATCCATCCTTATGGCAAAGTGTGTTCTGGCACAGAAAATGGTGTTTCATTTCATTTCATGTGTTGTTGCAAGTACCTTTAATACAGAACTATTCCTACAGGGGGACAGGGGGGCAGCTGTGGGTGTTTAAGTCTGATGCACTTTGACTGAACATGTGTGAATGGGTTCATTCTGCGCTCCTCCTCTGCTGTGCTTTTTGCCCCATTATCTCATCTGCTTCCTACTAATCTAGTCAACAGAAACACACAGAGATAAAAATGAATAAAATGATTTGCGCCGAACTCTGTGCAGCAATTTAAACGTGTGAAAGAGAGAGCACCTTCTGTTTGGTTATATAAGAGACGACTTGTCGCATTCACTTCTGTTTTTTGTTCTTCAAGTGTTCCCTGCTCCGCCTGTCAGTATTTTATTGTATAATTACAACGAGATGATGAGTTTCAGTTTTCATCACCGACGCACATTTCAAGCTTTTCTGTGCTACATGAAAACAGACACCATTGGCTTCTGTGTGACTTATTTTTGATTAAATACTAAATCAGCTCAGATCCTCTAATTGACTCATGTTTCATACCAAATGATTGCTGTCAATTTTTACATTAATTTATCATTATACTTTTAAACAAAATCCAAATTTGACCACTTTATGAAAGTATTTTACTTTTTACAAGCATTGTCTAAGATTGTGTGATGTTGGAGAGGGTTAGTTAGATAAAGAAGGTTTTAATAATCCTCAGTTTATCTTTTGATTGAGCGCAAACAGGGGATTCTGTCATAATAAAATATGAAACGACAATAAATATTTACATAAGGTGTATAAAAAAGACACACAAGGGTTGTCTATTTTTTCTGTTTGGAATTACATCAGGTTGGACAGTTTCTGTTTTAAGTCTGGCAAAATAATAAACATGTCATATGTTCTGAAAGGTATTAGTGTTTGTGCCGATGAATGTGTCACTTTTCTGCCTTGTTTTTCTGGCCTTTGGTAAATGTGCATTTTAATAATCCTGACTGCTGTAAATCAGCAAACGTGTTATCGGATTCACTATCATTAAGTTTAAATTATTTGTCTTTCTAAATCCCTGACTGTTTTATACCTTAGTTATCCTTCTCGCTCCTACCCATTGCTTCCAATGTTGTCAGCATCAACTACGCTGAGAGGATTCCCCTTCAAATGTTTAATTATTTTTTTATCGATTTCTGGTTTCTGAACGGCCTCCATCTTTTCTCTTCAAAGAAATATTTTCAGAGTTATATGTGGAAAAAGATTGAGGGGATTTCAACCTCAGGTTTTCTTGGGTTAGATAAATATAAAAGTTTCAGCTTTTCCAAACCAAATTGTTACAAATCGCAATATTATCTTTTTTTAAAAAAAAAACAAAAAAAAATTAGAAATCCCTCTATTTTCTCTAACCCCTCTTATTACATCCTTGCTTCCCTCGCGGCAGAGAAAGAGCACTTATATCTTGCACTGTGTAAAATGAAAAATTGATGGCCACAGAGAATTGACATTGACACCTAATCAATGCCAGTCTGACTTGCAGCGGCAGACAGTCGATGTGTGATTAGCGCCCGGAGATGACAAATAATCGTCACTTTCTGATTGTGTCGCCCCTGCAGACACTGCAGATCTTCCAACAGCGATGCAGCATGCGGTAGAACCAGTGTCTCTATAAGTACATTTACAGTTATGGCCAAAGGAAAGTGCACTTACCGTATTTTCCGCACTATAAGGCGCACCTAAAAACCTTAAATTTCCTCAAAGGCCGACAGTGCGCCTTATAACCCGGTGCGCCTTATATATGGACCAATATTGAGCCACAACAGGTCTACGGTAACTACGCACCTTCAACTACGGTAAGCAGCTGCTGACTTCATTTTCCCCGTAGAAGCGTGCAGTGCATGCTGGGATGTTGTCAAAAAATGTTGTCAAAAAACTGGTTTGTTAATAAAGTTTGACTGACCGGACTACCCATAGACATATATCTACCATAGA
>CAEGAF010156493.1:0-43937 GCA_903067075.1 Micropoecilia bifurca
TTTTGGTAGAAAAAAAAAAGATAAATAATTTACATGGAAATTGGAGTAATGGAACGTCATTGTTCTATTGTATGTCCAATATAAAGTCCTTTTTCTAACTAAACTGGTCTAAGCTATTCATCTCCTTTGCAAAACCAGCACCTTCATTATTTATCCATACATCCATGTTTTAATTCGAAGTAGTCAGACATTTTTGTAACATTTAAGCATGGCTCTGTTCAAATGTTTAATGTTTAGCTTAAGCTTATTGGTGTGCAGAAGACATACCCTGAGCATGTGCCCAAGAAATGTATCTGGTCAGATATTGTAACCCTGTAAAGTTGATATATAATTATATGTAATTAATACGTCTAATTTAAAGCACTTTTTGTAATTCCTACTAGAGACAAAACATTGTGTCTATTCAAAAGTACTTCAATGTCTAATCATATAAACATATTTTGGAAATCAGTTAAACTTCCATCTCAACCATTACTTTCTCCAGCTTTAAAACATGAAATAAAAGCATTACTTATGAAATTGATCAAATGATAACCCTGACTGAAAGCAGCTCCGGTTCACCTTAGAAGATTGTATCATCACCCCATATTTAGGATTATAGCACATTCTAACAGTCATATAATAGCTGACATCACTTTTTATTTGCAAATGTGATATATTAAAATACTAAATCATGGGTTAAAATGCATAAAAAACTAATTTTAATTCTTCTGGAGAGGAGACAAATGCAAAGACGTTTCTTTATCTTTCTTTCCAGCTTCAAAGAGATAGAAATATGCATGAATTAATATAAATATTTTATGATAATAACAATCGAAGGATAGCCCTTCCACTTTTACTCGACCTTAAAGTTAATATCTCATTTTTATCTAATATCCTTACTTACTTATGCTATATTTAAGTTTCTCAAATGCTCTATTTGTTGCTGTTATCAGATTGTGCTGTTGACCCATATTGTTTATATTTCTTATTTATGGCGCATATTAATATTTATATGACTGCTGACATCACTTGTAGCTATGCAAAACTACAAATATTTAATAATGTACTACAACAAACCATATTGCTGGTTACTATGAAAGAATGTTAAACTTTAATTTGTCTTGAGAGGAAAGCTTTCATTCAATTCATGCAATCAAGTAAATCTGTATTTTTTGGTATCTTCATTATTATATAGGGTTCATTATTATATAGGGTTCATGCATGTGAACCCAGTTTTGAATCTGGATGTACTTTTATTTTATGTGAAGTTTCCTAATGTTTTAACTTATTTCCTTTATGATTAGACAACATTATAACATATTTAAGCCTTGTTTCGATGGCTTCCCTTTCTTAATGTTGAGAAGTTTAATGGTTAATATTTTATTACCTTGTTTTGCAAGTCAACCTTTAATCTCTTAAGAAAATCATGCCACTGTTGTGAAATTACTTTTATAGGAACAACAAAAGAAATCCTGTTATAAAACTTTACAATTCCAAGTCATTCTCAAGGAGCCAAGTTGCAAGTACAGACTAATTAAAGAAATGTAAATGTTATTGAAAAGTCACTTTACAGATTTGTGATTATTCAAAGGACTTTGTCTTATCTGAAATATTAACTTGCACTGGCATGGTGTCCTAAGTGTTAATAACAGAAAACACTTTGCCAAAAAAGTGGGGAGAATTGGGTTATTTATTGGATTTCCATTTCATTAATAAGTAACAGTTTAATAAATATGCTTTGAACACATGCACACACTGTACAAGGCCACTAAAGTATTAAGACTAAAATCATGTCTTTAAATCAAGTAGTGACATTATGTGTAACAGTTGCTTAATAAAAAACAAAAGACAAACATTAAGGAATCTCCCCTGACACATAAATGTTCCTGCAGTTTCCCGGTAGTCTAATTTATATTCTAAGCTGAGATGTTTATAGTACATTGAATCACCTGTAAATACTGGCAATTAAAGCACTCTCTTAGTGAGAACATAGGTTGTTAAACATAATCAAAATGTTTGTGAGTATACATGGATACCTGGAGTTATAAGCATGACCTAAAACTAAAAAAAAAAAAAAAGAAAAACTGGTGGTTTATGCAAAGGTTTATTTGACACTTAGATGAGAAAAAGTAAGAAGGGCTTCAACGTGACTGTAGGTTAAGGTACTTTCCATGTTACTGATTCAGACACATTTTTTTCATTCTGAGTCAAAGGGTTCTTTTTCTGTTTTTGTTTTTGTTTTTTTTGTTTGACGCAATAACAAACATGAAGAAATAACATGAAGTATTTAAAGTGTAAATAATTATAATGGATAAAATTACTCCTGTTCTCTTGAAATGCACCAATTAGGCCATGGGTCTTCAAGTGTCCTCCCAGTTTTACATTCGTCTCCACTGAGTGATACAGCGCTTGTTGGTGTGGTTCAGTCTGTTACTTTATGATCCCAGTGAGTTCAGAAGAGAGCTTCCACTAGGGGTGTGCCTGTTCGCATAAGAAGCTCAGTTTTCATTTACCGTGATTCAAAATCGACATAAAATATCCTAAAATCAATTTTTAAAAATGAAACAAATCCACTTGTTTTCGGCCTCCTATAATAATGTGGAACATCCTAACATCATCATGCAGCTGGTTTTGGAACCTGCTTGTGTGCAGAAAGCGTCAAAACCAAAAGCAAAACATAAAAATGAAAGAGAGAGGTTCAACCTGACCCGTTTTTGTTGAAGGCAAACATTTGGATTTGCTTAGTTTTTTTAATTCAGTCCCGAGAAGACCAGGTTTGACATAAATTTCACCTCATGCAAAATAAATACTAAGCACTTTGGGAAAACCGCAAATGTACTAAGTTAGACAAGCAATCGCAGAGACAAGGTACTCAACCAGTTGGACCCTCAGGCGCGGTTAAATCCTAACGCCCAGTGTTGAGTCATACCAGTGTGATAACAAACTTGATGCACTTGTTCTTGTCAAACAGTGATGTTTTTATCTGTCCCCAATCTAAGAATTGTGTTGCGCTTCCCCAGTAGCTCCACCCTAACTGTACCATACCATTAATCTATGAACCTGAAGGAGTTTGCATGTTCTCCCTGTGCATGCGTGGGTTTTCTCCGGTTACTCCGGTTTCCTCCCACAGTCCAAAAACATGACTGTCAGGTTAATTGGCCTCTCCAAATTGTCCCTAGGTGTCAGTGTGTATGTGTGTGGTTGTTTGTCCTGAGTGTCTCTGTGTTGCCCTGCGACAGACTGGCGACCTGTCCAGGGTGACCCCGCCTCTCACCCGGAACGTTAGCTGGAGATAGGCACCAGCACCTCCTAACCACTGTACGTACGAAAATGCTGCTAATAAAAACGGGGAAAACCTTGAGACTACCAGTGCGACTCAAAACTGTTAAATATAAAAGAACTTCATAAGAACACAATAATTCAGTGCCTTATCACTGGAATAATGGATTTTGATATCTTGACCCTTTCTCTTCCATTTAAACTCTGAAAGAAAATAATCTCCATCGAGGAAAAGAAGCAGGCCCATGATACAAAGGGCCTGTATCATATATATTTTAGCTCTTTCTATGGTTCAACACAGCTAAATCAAATGGTGGATCAACAGCAGGTCTCTGCAAAACTTTGAGAAGAAGTTAGACCATTTGAATCAGCCGTGTTTTACAGACACATCTAATGTCTCGTTACCACTGAGGGTGATGGCGTCGGTCAGATTGGTTTAATATGCTACTTTATGGTTCAATTCATGAGAGCATTTCCATCCACCAGTTTGAAATGCTATTTTATCCATTTCCATGATAAAACCAGTCCATCCATCAATTTTCTAACAACCTTGTCCCTAAGTGGGGTTAGGTTTTTCTGGGTTTGACATAGATTATGGGTTTCTGACCTCTTATTCCAATTTTTCTTTGCTAAAGAGTATCTCGTATGAAAGAGAAAATATGTGCTCTAGGTTGTTTCATAAAACAATTAAAGCACTACATGTTCATTGATACTTTTTCATCTGATTTTTATTTAGCTCAAATTAAGTTCACCGAAGTGCATGCAGTTAGTTGCAGAACCGAAAAATTCTTTGTAGTTTCTACAAATGTAGTTATTTTTTTGTGTCTGACCTTTCAGTATTTGATCTCCAATCAGAACAAGAATTAGTCATTTGTAATCTCTGTGTATATTTGTGTAATAAATGACATTTCAAAGAAGTGACAATGTTCTAAGGAAAGTCTGATGTGTCTGTGATGGTAAAAATGTTAAGTAAAAATGTTTCTACTGCATAGCAAGCTGTGTCTCATTATTATTTTCACCATCTATGTTTTTTACTTGTTTCCAGTGGTGGATAGCATACCCAAATGAAAAAACATTACTACAAATACAGAACACAGTTGCAAAAAGATAAACGCATGAGAAATACCTTTTCAAAATATGTTTTTGTCAATATAAAACTTAAGAAACTAACACTTATAGTAGGTAATGGCAGGGTAAAGAACTTCCAGTGACAAATCTAGTGTTTACTGGGTCTTCTTGACCTTCAAATGGCACATCAGCAGATGGCTTTTGAGCAACAAAGCTGGTGTAAAACTGAGAAGTCTCACTTCAACATATCCTATCGGTGTGTTTCTGAGTCTGGTGTATCATCATGTTTGTTTTGTCATTCAGTGAAGTTACTGGGTAGAGTACTCAGAAATTTTATTCAAGTAAGAGTACCAATTCTTAATTATATTACTCAAGTAAAAACTAATAGAGTAGATTCCCCCCCTAAAAAGTTACTGAATAAATGTGTCATCGTGCTCTTTTTATTGTTTCATCTTGTTGTTCAGCACTAGTCCTAATACTGTGGTCTTAAATGTGCTGATGAATAACTTTAACATTTGTAGAATGTGTGGTGTGAGAAATGAGTTGTGCAATTGTTGAATTTTATTATGTAGATCTCATGTAGGTCAGTTGTAATACTTTATCCTTTAGTTTTATCTTGTCTCACTGCATGCATAGACAAATATGCATTTATGTAAATAGTTGTGTTTGAATGAAATCATAAAAGTTGATTTATTTGGCCCAAAGGTCTTACAACAACTGTAATGCAATTTTGTAAATGTAGTAAAATAAAGAAGTATATCTAATTTCCAAGGGTTTTAAAATCAATGTGAGGAACCACTGTTTTCACTTTATTATTTCTCAGTTGTTTCAGTAAAAACTATTTTGATTTTGTAACATTTAATGCTCACAACAATGTTTCTGATAACGTGTACCAAACAGATATTTTAAATAAAGTTGCGTAAAATATTTTTACAACTTCTTTTGGCAATGCTGTAATGCTTTTGTGTTTTTAATGATTTTTGTGTTTGTGTGTCATTACTGACTTTTTTTCAATTTATTCTTTTTTTTTTTTACAATAAAATGCCTCACAAAAGATGATAAAGTGTGGTTAGACTCATTTTTGTGAGCATGTCTTTGTCGAAAAGTGAATCAGAAATTCTCATTAAAGATACGAAATGGGAACTTCGAACAGTTCAGAACATGTTTCCGGTTGTTGAATCTTGAAGCCAGGTGTCACTGCTGACGACGCGGCCGGCCGACAACAGGGAAGAACATTATGATCCTGTTAATTACAAAGGTGACATAACGCATGTCAACCTGATTCTGCAAACCCGCAGGGATGTTGTCAACTAGCTGAGTAATCCTCCGGCCATATGGTTAGCATAAGAAAGCAGCTTTCACACTCACTTGTTCTAGAACATTTTATTTAAAGAAAAAAGGAGAAAAAAATAGCACAGAGTAAGAACTGCAACGACCATGTGATCTAGAAAAAAAACAACCACAACCTCTCCACTCATCATCACCTCTTTGCAGCTATTAAAAATAGACGCTGGCTTAATTAGAAGTGAAATTCTGAAGACAGTGAACTGCTGTGTTGAGCTGAGGCAAATGAGTTCTGCCCTAACTCTTGACCTGCTCTGCCCCAGTAGCTTTGTTGGCACCTCCCTCGGTCTTACTGTTTAAGAGGAGGTCAAATAAACTTTTGTGACCTGGGTCAAACTGTCACGCATGGTTAGATTTCAAAAGAAACACAGGGCTTGAGATGTTGTTTTTCCTTCCTGGAGCACTGAGGGGATCTTGTTTCTGATCTAGCGAAGACCACAAGCATGGAAGGACACAGGCAAAGTAAACTGTGACCGATTAAATCAGCGTCTTTTTCATTTACACACAACATACAACTATAAACGTATGCCTTGTTTGTGGCTTCTTGGACCCCATTTTTCTGCGTATATGTTTGCAGAGCTTCATAAATAAGCAATGTCACTTTAATGAAATTATAATTGCTTGACACATTTCCCAATTATTGTACAACGTCCTGAAATCTAACAGGCGGTTTGCAAGTGTACGTGTGTCTGAATGAGTGCCTCGCTGTAACCAGAAGCACGCGGGTAAGTTCATTCAGGGATAGAGGCTGTGCACAGTCATCAGGAAGTGAAACAGAACAGAATGTGCTGTACTAATCTGATTGAAAAACACTGCCCTGAGTGGATGTATGAAAAAAAAAAGATGTTTTATTTAAACAGCTACAAGGAGACCTCATGGCAGCGGGAGGATCTGTGCTAAGAAAACAAATTGAGTCTTTACTCCTCATTTTGTGGGTAATATGAAGGCTATAAAAGGTGGACAGAGTGTCTGAGGAGCAGCACGCTCTGACTGAAATAAGACTGAAATAAGGCTGAGCAACATAATGCTCTTTGTTTGTGTTCCAGGCGTCCATGTTACGTTACGTAGATGGGAGTAATCTCCCAAGCGATTCCTTTTATCCCTGAACTTTTGCCCCCACAAAAGAGAGCTTGTTGTGGCTGACTTCCAAGAGTCCGAAATAGATAACTGAGAAAATGTTGAAAACAAATTAAAGGGGGTGGGGGACACATTTTTCATCTCAACTTAAAGATAATATAGTGTTTTATAGGTTTGCTCTCATCCTGTTTTCTCAGACTCTACAACAGAAGATATTCTGAGATTCATGACGGGTTTAGTTTTTATGACAGCAAAACTCTAGCATTTCTTTTTAGAAAACAATATTTCGTTTAGAAAATTACAAAATTCTTTGAATTATTTAATGCCTCAAGATGACACCCAGCATTTGAATTTAAAACTGTCCTTCACAAAAGTTTGCAAACCAGTTAATGGCTGTTTAACATTTTGTCACATCATAAAAAAAAACTTTATTTAATTTGGATTGTTTGACATTCACCCAAAAATGCCCAAGTAACAGTGAAATGGAAGGAAAACATGCACATGGTTTAAATTTTTTTTAGCTAAACAAAATTAAACAAAATGTGGTGTACCTTTTGTATTCAGCCCCATTTATCTTCATACCCCCAAACAAAATGAACAATTGCAGGCCTCATAAATTTTGTTGGAAAACATTAGTGAACAAAATCTGCCTCGCATTTTAAAGACCGAGGAACGGAGCAGACAGGTGAGAGGTAAAGTTATGGAGATGTTAACACCAGCTTAGGTAGTTAAAGAGCTTTAAACATCTCACCGTTTATAATCCATCTTCCAAAAAGTGGAGGGTGGCAGAACTGCAAACCTACAAAGACACGGTTGGGCAAGAAGAGCATTAATCAGAGAAGCAGCCTAGATGCCCTTGGTAATGAACAAACGCATCTGTCAATAGGACAACTACTACTCATGCACTTTGTGTGAGTGTGGCAGGAACAATCAATTGTTGAGTGGCAGTCATACGAGGTACAGTTCGCTGTTTGCCACAAGCCATCTAGGGAACACAGCAAAGGTGCTCCGGACAAATGAGAACAAGTTTAATCATCTGACATACCCTGTATCAACCTGAACACATGGTGGAACATGGTAGTGGCACCATCATCCTATGGGGACAGTATTCTTCAGCAGGAACGGTGAAGCTATTCAGAGAGGAATCAAGCAAATGAATTTGTTAGATGTACAAAGCTGATAGAAACATACCCAAAAGACCTCCAGCTATAATTGCAGTTACAATTGACTCGGGGTGGCTAAATATAAATGCACACCACTCTTTTAGGATTCTTATTTTAGACAGACCTGTGACATCAAACTCGCACCAAAGTTCCAAGTTGTACCACAAAAAAATTTATAAAATAGTTATAAATACTTTTGCAAGAAATGTTTTCATATGATCTTCATACGTCATCTTCATTAAATGGTGTTTTACATTTGGAGGGAAAGTCTTTCATTTGTTCAATCAGTCAGTCAAATTTTATTTGTATAGCACATTTCAGAAGCGCAGCATTTCAAAGTGCTTCACATAGTTAAAATAAAAACAGCATGTGACATTGAATAGACAGTGAGAAAGAGATTTTGAAAAAAAAAAGAAAGATTAAAAAAGATAAATGTGTTATTTGTTGCCAAATAAATTACTTTGAATGTGTGTACATAAAGCTTAGGGGAAAAGAAACACATGATATGTCTGAATGTGCCTGGACATTTTATAAAGAGAGATGATTTATTTCAACCTCCATTTAGAAAATCAGAAAGCAAGAAAAAAAACACGCTGTTCTACTTGGAGTCCAGGACAGCCTGATCCCGTTTTAGCGCCTCACATTTCCTGATGTCACACAATTTGCCTGTACGTTTTGATTAAGTGCTGCAAGCATCCATGGTGCAGCTGCAGTATAAGCTTCACACGGCAGTACAGTAAGGGTATATCAAGATTTCTATCTGTATTTAGCTTGCTGAGATGTTCATGCTATGGACTATTTGATAGGAGCGTCTGTCAGCTTAATACAATTTACTGGAAACCTCCAAGAAATACAGCTATATATAGCTTTGTAGACGTGTAAACTGAAAACTGACTGTATGTCCTCATGCTCAGTTCATAACACATGACACATTTCCTTATTTGGAGTAATAACAAGACTTTATGATCATTTCCTCATCTTCTCACTATCACTGGTAATATAATACGTAGCTTACAGTGTGTCAGAACTTTAGTTAGAAGGAAGTTGCTTGATAAATAACTTAATCAACGATTTGTCCCAATTTATCAAGTAAAAAAATCACTGAACACATCAGGTTTCGAGTAAATAGCAGCTTTAGTCAGGTTTCCTCTATCATGAAGACGCAAAACTCATCTTTCTTCGCCTTGTGTTTTACTTTTCCATGTGAGGAATGAGGTGACACCGTAAATCTATCGCCGCAGAGCTGCAAAAACGTCGGTTGCTCTCTCCTTCCACTGTGTCACACTTTTTCATGAATGTGCCTTTGAACAGGAAGCGTGAAAACCGCTTCTGCCCGCCCACCTGCACCCTTCCAAGGGGTCGTTGGTTGTGTTTTGTCCTGTTGAGCAATAACCCAGTGTGTTGACTTACCGATGTTCTTATGTAATCACTAAAACCCTGGCAGATGTTTTCCGTGTTATATCATTTTAGGGTCAACTTGACTGTCAGGAGTTTAACCCGTGAGTTTTAAAGCCTAACAATATTAACAGATCAAACCATTAAGATTGAATACCTGGAATGTAGAAATCGGTCCTTCCTACTGATAACTCTTTGATGTATTTAAACTACAGGCAGAAACACGTTTTAAAAAATGACTTTTAGCTACGAGTAAAGAACAATCATGTATTTCAAGTAGTTCTAAGGCCCAATTGATTTAAAAAGTCTACACACCCCTGTTAGTGTACTGTTTTCTGTGGTGGAAAAACAAATAAAAACCAAGGTAGATTCTTTCAGAACTCTTTTTGCCTGGCCTGTTCTACTGAAAAACAAACTGCAAACAAGTGCTTGCATGAGTGTGCATGCCCTTACCCTAACTATGATGCAGTATATGTGCACAAAGTCATATTATAATATGCATTCTGCTCAATCTCATTTGTCAGAGTAGAAGCACAAAATTTTGATTAAACCAAGATTGTACTAAAAATAATATTTTATTCATTTTATATAATATTCAAACCTAAATGTGTGTTTTTATAAGATTTGATACTTTAACTTTAATAATTTTTTATTCATTTTAATGCCCATAAACACACCATGCCTAACAGAGGCAGGATATTGCAGTAAATGCATAAATCCCTCATTTTGAAAAGAATGTTCTAACATAAAAAAAGTTTAAACAGACTGCAAGCCAGAGAAAAATCAAGTACCAAGAAGGAGAGTCTGAGTTATTGTATTTCCGTACATAGCAATGGACATATAATTTGACTTACAAGGAGTTTGTGTTATGCCAAAATTAGATACACTAAGGCACAGGTTATCACCACAAGTGGAGAGTTGCTATCCGGAACCTTTAAAATAAATCCGTAGTGAGTCAAAACAGTGACCTAAGTTCACAAGACTCAAATACTTACCAAGGACATTTTGAAAAGCAGAGCCTGACTGAGTTTCAAGTCAGGTGGCTGGAAGGCACCTGTCCTGAGGTTGAACGAGGCCCTAAGTTCAGTTTCATTTGAAGACCCACTTTCAGGCAAACCCACTGCAATTACTACACACTTGTAAGAGATGGAAAATTTGCTTACATCTCAGGCATGTTGTCGATTCGTCCGGTATGTGGGGCACACATGTGATGGTAGCCTGATATCAGAACCAATGAATACGTGGGGCATCTATGCATGTCACTATGTTAAAGAGTAAGTTCTATGCACTATGTTAAAGAGTAAGTTCAACATGCCAGACAATTGCACAATATGACCACCCAGCTTCTCGTCTCCCAAAAATGGCACCACCATCAGTCTCCGTCAAGCTCTTCTAATCCTATCAAATATCTCAACAGAACATCTTTTCTTGCACGATCACCTTCGCTCACTTGTCTGGGGAACTGTCGGATACTTCTCCTGTTGATGTATTTTTGACAACATGGTACCAGATGACACAATATGTGACTGCCCTCACGTACAAGTCCTTATGCCACAACTCATGTCCGTTAGTGTTCTTTATGGATGTAACACCTCCTTGGAAACTGAAGCAATCACCCAGCAATCACTTGTCAACATGTTTACCATATCATGATGTTCAGGTAGCTTAACTTTTTGTTGGGTTAGTAAAAGTGATATGGCTCTCTGCCCAGGGTTGCACAAAAAGCTGCCACCTGAGCTGAACAAGTTCTCTATTCCTTCTTAATTTGTCAGGTAATGGGAATGGGCGCCTCCCTGTGGTGTGCGCACTCTATGAAAACGATGGCATGCAGTGAGTACTGCCAGCTAATAAAATGGAAGTTGATGGTTTGAGGCTTGTAAATTGGGCTGAAGTAAAAGGACAAGTTGTTATTTTTCAGGAATATGGACGACGCTTTATTCTTTCTAATTTAAAGAGGTACATAAGACAGCTGTAGAAAACTCAGTTGTAAGCTGCATAAATCTACACACAAATTGAGATTTTTTTAAAAACTTTTTATTTGTGATCAAAAGGAGCTTTCTTGGCTTTAGGGTCACCTTACTTAAGGAAAGCATAAAAAGGGCACAATATCAGTGTATTAAATATTTACTGGATTATTCATCAGATGCTTTAAAACAGTTTATGGTTTGCAAAAACTCTGTTTGAAAAAATGAAATTGTTGTTCTCAAACATGTTGAATTTAATGAAGACATTTAGCCAACAGTTGTGGTTATAACTCTGATAGTTATTTTATATAGTTGTTTTTTTATTTTATTAGTTTTCTCTTTGTGTCTCTAGCTTGCAATTTTGCTCTTCATGGGGAGAAATTTGTTAAGTAACACTGCGGTACAGTCTGACTTTACTGTGCTTTCAAATGTCAGTTTGACACTGAAGAAAAAGAGATGAGTTAAGCAGCAAAGCCAGATCTCATTTTTACAAGACACAATGTACTGCCAAATGTGTTAGAGAAGAACATTTTCACAAGGTGTTCTCGTGACAGTTTCTTATAAAGCATTGCTTTCAAACACAGAAATGCTACAAAGCCCTAATTTAGAAAGTTCTTTAACTCATTTACAGTGAGCCAACATTTAGCTGTGGATTACTATCTTTAATTTAGTCAAGCATTTTACAGGATAAATTAAATCTTAGCTATGGAGTCTTATCGTTCTAACAGAAAATATTTTTGGTAAAAAAAAGAAAGAAAGAAAGAAAAACAAAGGAAGAAAAATCCATAAAAAATAGCAGTAGCACCCTTTTCTTGTTCTTAATTTTTTTATTCCTTTTTTGTAACCTGCAAACAGAACTTCTTCATGTTTTGTTTTCTTTGAAAAACAGCTTCTTCTGTTTTTTACTAACATTTCTTTGAAGGGTAGATTTGTGGAGCATACAACTAATAATTGTCCTCAACAGATTTCCCCACCTAAGGTAGATCTCCTCAGCTCCAGACTTACCATGTTTCTCTTGACTTCTCGGACTATCTTGTCCTTAGCTGGCTTTTACTTTATCTGGCCATCATTCACCAATTATTGGAGTTCTTATGGCAGATGGTTGCACTAGATTTTATTTGTAATAGTAAAGGGGGTTGAATATGGATGCAAACTATACTTTTCACATTTTCATTTGTAACATTTTGAGAGAATGACCAATTTTATGTGATATGTTGTCTTGTTCTATCGTATGGAAGCCCATTTCCGCCACTCTGTTAAAACAAATTTCATTATAACGAGATTATATCTCGTTATAATGAGATAGTATCTCGTTATAATGAGATAGTATGTCGTTATAGTGAGATACTATCTGAAAATAATGAGATACTCTCTCATTATATTGAGAGAGTATCTCATTATAACGAGATAGAATCTCGTTATAATGAGATTTTTTTAATGGGTTATGGTAATTATAGTCCTCTCACTGTGACAAATGCTAATGTGTAGTTAGCTCTTAGCATAGCGTTGAAATAGTAGGGTTTGGAAATCCGTATGTGGGTGATAAATGAGATATACTCTCTCATTATAATGAGAGAGTATCTCATTATAACGAGATATAATGAGATAGTATCTCATTATTATGAGGGAGTATCTCATTATTTTTGAGATACTATCTCACTATTTTGAGATAGTATCTCATTATAATGAGATAATTTTTTTTTACATAGTGGCGGAAATGGGCTACCATACTATCGCATTAAATCACAATAAAATATATTGACTTTTATTATATGAAAAAAATCAAGGGAAGTGAACCCGTTTTGAAAGGCACTGTTTGAACATATGAATTGTTCACAGTCGAACGGTAGGGGGCAGTATACGTTTTTGCTGTACATTCACCAATCACTCAGAGAAGAAGCGGAGCTGGCTCCTCTGCGGCGCTGCTCCTTGCTAACAGGCTAATAGCAGCGTCTTGTTGTAAAGGGGTGGTGATAAATCCGCATTTAATATTTTCTGACCTTTTAGTTGAATAAAAAGGTAAGTTTATCATTCTCCCAACATCCGCATCCTCTTGTTTATCTCCACAATGTCTCATAGAACATTGTTTGGACACCTCAATGGGTTATGGTAATTATATTCGTCTCACTGACAAATGCTAATGTGGAGTTAGCTCTTAGCATAGCGTTGAAATAGTGGGGTTTGGAAATTCCTACGTGGGCGTTTAGATTATTTTATTTTAAGAAGTATTGTTATTTTAAAAGAGCGTTTAAACTTTATATTTTAAATCTCATAGTTTGATTCTGAGGGTTTATTAACGCACACGCTCATCATTAAGGCGAGTTGCTTCATTCATTCTGCTTGCACTTGTGCAGCTAACATTATCGTTGATAAACATTTTGGTTTGGATATTCTAGCTGAATAAATTGATTGTTTGAAAACCCGGACCTGCATTAGCTAACCATTCTAAACGAGACGCGAATGAAAGGATATAAAATATTTATTTATGGACAACAATTACAGACTTAAAAAACATGCTAAATGTCTGTTTGAGTAACATAAACGCCTCCAATTCAATGTATTATCAGTAAAGGTCAAAAATAAAATTATGCATAATTTGTAAAATAAGGGACAAAGCACTGTTTATTACCACAGACCTTTCGGTTATTTTTTTTATTAGATTAAGTGTAAGTAAAAATGAACTATTTCAGAAAAATCACTTATTTTTCTATAATAAAAAGTCTCAAAGATGGAATGTGATTTTCTAAGTGGAGAAAGAACCTAAAGAAAATATAAAATGGCATAATATTTAAACTTCAGATTTCTCCCCACCCCCATTTTCAGTTTGATTAGTATTGGGGCAAGTGATTTTTTTAAATTTTTTAATCTGTGATAAATTGCAGAGCTGTTAGCTGAAACTGATTATGCACAGGAATATTTTGATTTGTAGGAGAGGCAGACACTAGTGGTTGTTTTTCTCTGAAAGTCCAGGGGATAAGGTCAAAGGAACAAGGCTCCCCTCCTTCACTATCATGTTCTCTGAATGTGTTTTATGTTTTAATTTTATCTTCTGAAATTGAAGCAAATGTAGTTTAAACCTCAAGTGTAAGATTAACAAATTATTTCTTTCCTTTCAGAATCATCTTATTATACGGTACTAACAAGCTGATTGTTGACATGGGAGGTATGATATTTATTTGTTTTCATTTTTCATATTTCAAAATCTTTGGCATGTTATCTTTAAATTTAATCATTCTTGCTGTTAACAGGGTATCATTTTAATATAGCCCACCTTTTTTCAACTGTTTGTTTTTAATGTGTAAAATTATAAAAAATAGTTTTGGGAGAATTTCTGTCTCATGTAAGTTGGTTTGTATCGCAAGGAAGAAAAAAATAATCATTGAAATTCTAACAAAATGTGTGAAACTCTACTATAATATCAATAATATGTTTTCAGAATAGATGAAGGCATTTTTTTGTTTTATGTCCGTTGTGATCTAGCATTGTGATTTTACTTTTATGTCTTATTTTTAAGACGTTTCATGCTTGAATGTGACACACCCACAATAAACCTAGTTACTAATTATACATCTGCCTTTTGACATCAAATAATAAAACACACCTGTTTCAGTATTAGAATTCTTCCATCAAATTAAATCCTAAAGATGAAACAGACTTTGTTAAATTATATTTTCTCTCTGTTTCTCCCTCTGTTTCTTTCAGATCCCGCTTTTCATCGAGACTGTCCTCTTGACTGCAAGGTTTACGTGGGAAATCTAGGAAACAATGGGAATAAGACAGAATTAGAACGAGCTTTTGGGTACTACGGCCCTTTAAGAAGTGTTTGGGTGGCCAGGAATCCTCCAGGTTTTGCTTTTGTAGAGTTTGAAGATCCTAGAGATGCATCTGATGCTGTAAGAGAACTGGATGGCAGGTAATGCCCAGTGTTGTGAATGCTAACTTCTGTGGGGAAAACATGAAGCCAAAGTGTTAGTAAAACACCAACAATTTTCTAACCTGGTTTGAATATTGAACCCTTATGCCTAACTCCCATTTCTAGCCATGAATTATGCAAACAGGAAATGTATCTACCACGATTATGGCAAGACAAATATCGCCAAACATAATTTTTAACCAATATAATTTCCAGTCAAGAATCCTGGATTTAAATGGATACAGAAATGTGTGTGTAACTCCTTCTGTGTAGAACCATGTGTGGCTGCCGTGTGCGTGTCGAGCTGTCGACCGGGGAGAAGCGCTCGAGGAGCCGTGGTCCTCCTCCTTCGTGGAGCAGACGTCCGCGAGATGATTTTAGGCGACGTAGTCCTCCGGTCAGACGCAGGTATGCATTTTAATTTAAACCTTTTTTTTTCTCTTCACTTGCACATCTTAAACATAAACTTGGCTCACCTCAATTCCTTTGGCAGAACCAGTTTAAAACTCCTAAATCTTTGTTTTGGAAACAGTTATTCCATAAAATGTGGCTTACCTGAAGGTTAATTCTTTAGAAAAGGAAAAAAAAACAACCTTAGTTCTCAAGATCACATTATTAACACAAAACAAGTCCTAGCATTTCTATGAGCATAAAGACTCTATATGGTAATTTGTAGCAAGTCATAAATCTGTGGTCATTTTTGCAAGTATTTTTGTTTAAAAGTGTTATAAAACCTACAGAGTGGCTTTGAATCCAGATTGGCTCTGAAGAAGAGGGTCTGTTCTGTGTTGTTCATTTCAGGTGTCTAATGCAGGTTGAGCCTTTGCCTTAGATGCTGTATGGAACCAGGTCTTTATCTTCCATAGGTCTTTATCTAATGTGATTAGATAAGGACCTGTCTATGTATTCAGTGCCTTGCAAAAGTACTCAAACCTGTTGAACTGTTTTCACATTAATGCAACAGTCCAGGGTTTGTTTTTCTTTGTTTTTGTTCTTTTTTGGGGGGAGGAAGGAGGCTGGGTTTTTATTTTTAGGGTATGTAGTGGTTTTCCACAGTTTTGTGGAAATGGCTGCAGTTCAGTCAGATTGCAGATGCAGATCTTTTTGTGGAAATACATTTTCAAGTCTTCAGACCCAATTGAATTTAAGTCTTTGCTTTTGACTCAAATCTAAATTCCTGCCACCACCTTGGTTGTGTTGTGTTGGCCTTTCACCACGCTGTAGGTCATAAAGCTCAGTTTTGATATCGTCTGATCAGAGCACCTTCTCCAAAATGGTTTCTATGTCAAACAGAACCATTTGACTCAATCTACAAACTGGATTTCTTATGCATTTCTTTCAACAGGTTTAGAAGTTGCTCCAACTACAACTTCTATGCCTCCTGCTTCCAGTCATATTCAAAACTGAATAATCTTTTTGGGTGAAAGGTGAAATGTCTCCAGGAAACACCAGAAGTCCCATTGCTTTTTCTTAAGTACTTAGGATGGTCATGTCATGACTGAGAATCTTCACCAGAAGAATTAAAGTATGTGAATACTTTTGCAAGGTGCTGTAACTAGATTAAATACCCGAGGTTGCTCAGTTGCAACCTATTCTGGTTGCAACTGAGCAACCAGAATATCAGCAGATATTCAGCAGAGCAACCTCTTCTGATTTGGTTACTCAACAAAAATGCATTTTGACTTCTCAACACTTTGATCACTCAGGTTTTCACTTTTAAATGTTTGGTGATCATGGCCGCAGTTACAGATTTATTGTACAGATTCTGAATCACCTTTTCGCAAAAATTAAAATTTGAAAGCACTTTTTATGAGTGGACAGTTTGCATTCAAGTTCACTAAGTATTATTTAGGTGTCTGGTAGACCATTTTGTACTGTATGGGGTGATTCATTACTTTATCAAACTTTTTTTTTAATCCATAATTTAAAAATAAGTTTGTGAAGGTGTAATTTCTTTTACTTTTTTCTGAGTTCAGTTTCCATTTATTAATAAAACTGAACCCCATTGCAGAGTCACCACCACGCTTCTCACCATCTGAGTCAGGCAACTAGTCTTCTTTCAGCATCATGTGACGGCTGACCAGCGAGCCTGGTGTTGTCACATGACCCAGGCGCCACCGCCAGTCATCAGGTCCCACCAACCTTTTGGTTCCTGAGCATGCAGTTCCCAGCATCCTTCTCTACTTCCTCCGACCTTTATCCAATCAACAGCGGTCCACTTCAAATTATCAACCAATCGGCGTCTTTACACTTTCTAGTCTCCACACATCTGCTGTATCAACGGGAACAGCCGTTGGGTTACATCAGTCTCTAATCTTCAACCCCACTCCCCCTCAAAATAAAGCAGGAAAAATCTACAACTACTCCCTGCCCCCCTTCCAACCAGCCACCAAGCAACTTCATATCTGCAACATTTGCATCATGTGGCAATTCCTGTCTGCAATTCGACCTCCCTCACCATCAGTCTGGCTTCCTTGCTTCATTTCTATCTTGTCCAAACCCCCCAAAATAGTAAGTTGCTTTTATCCTGCTCTTTGTAGTTCTTTTTGTTTTGTTTTTGTTATATAAATTCTTTTTAATCTAGCTTTTAAAACTGGTTGACATTTATGTTTCATTAGTTGTGTTCTGTAGAGGAAACTCGGTGGGAAGCTTAAAGCGCAACTGGCTGGACCAAAAATCTTTAAAATTTCTCTTGCAAAAATTGCTGGGTGATTATTAAAGGCTCGACATCAAGGCATCTTGAGTTGGATCTGCTTTGCTAAACTCTGTAGTCTTTTACACTTGAGATTTTATTCATTTCAGCCTCAACCTTTGCACAGACATTAATATAACAATCAGGAAGTCCATTAATGACAAAGCTCTTTACCAAAAGCAAGCCTTTATTTCGAGCCCTGAAATCTGACTCCGTGATTGATGCTCTTTGGACAAATTGTCAATTAAATGAGCTGGCCTTGCTGCAGTTCAAGAATGCAGCTTATCTTCTAAACAGATGAAGAGTTACGCGTAATCACATTTCCATATATATCATGGCTCTCGGGGAGCCATTACCCACAGGGTTCATTATTGACATGAAACATAGCTACTCTTCCCTAACTTGGTTTCAATATTTTTAACAATGCACACCTTAGATCACCGAGGAGGAGGAGCCTGAGCCGCAGTCGTAGCAGGTAAGCATAAGAAGCTTTGCATTTCAAATTGCTGTACTTAACTGTGGTGAATTAATTTTTAAAATTTTTTTTTACTTGACTTTCAGGTCTCTGTCAAGAGACAGACGCAGATATCGGTCTTTGTCCAGAGATAAGAATCGTAAGCGTTCACGATCTTTCTCCCGATCAAGGAGGTAAAGCCCATGTCAAAACATAAAATTTATATTGAGCCTAAGCTTCTTTTTATAATTAATGCAAATTGTTAACCGGTTGATTCGTTTTACAGTCGTTCCAGGTCTCACGAAAGGAAGTGAAGATCCTGGATTCCTCTGCAAGATCATACAAAGATTGTGAAGAGGAAAGTTTTTATAGTGCCACTTTTCTTAGATTTTGTTTGAAACTTTAAAGCACCCTGTGCTGCTTGCTATCTTGTGGCTCGTTATATCCGTTAAAAGTACAACGAAGGACGGGATGTTTCTCATTCGAGAATTTTATCTTTTTTTTTAAGCTCTTTTTTTTGGAGGGTATAAATATTCACATGGAAAAATTTGTCTCATCCTGCATGTTTTGAAACTAAATACTGCCTTTAGTTTAGCAGAAGACATTTTTAACTGTTAAAATAAATTCTTGTGACTTTTGTTTTATTCATGGTTGTTTCTACTTTCATGGGGTCACTGTGAGATGCAGGGACTTAACAGATACTGGTGCTGTTATTTGGAGGATGTCCCTTAGACACAGTCTATAATTCTGTATTTTACCTACTGTATGTTCGTCACAAAAGACGGTATTTACTCTGATTATCTTGACTCTGAACTTCAACAGTTTGTGACAATGCAGTTAAACTTGTTCAATAAATGTTTTTTCCAAACTGACAAGTCAGTTTTTTTAGTATATATATATATATATATATATATCATTGTGTTAATTTCATCCAAATTAATCAGTTTAAATTGAAAATGGAAAAAGTATCATTTTATTCATGCAGGAAGTTAACTGTCAATGATTAAGACTGCAAGTGTAGCCCACACAGGAAGCTGTCAAACAGCCTTAGTTAGGAAACACTCCCCCGACGAGTGAGGTGCTGCTCCTATTGAGCAGAGCAGACTAGTTGACATTACATTTGGAAGTTAGCTTGTTATGAGTCGACAAATGTGCTAGGTTTTGGAGGTAAGAAAAGTAATTTTGTTTTTAAATTGTCACAAATTAACCAAATGTCAATTTGCTAGACTTATTGTTCACATTATTGTTGCTGCAGTTTGTGCGATCCAGGTGCTTGCTATAAGCTCTATGTTTATATTGTATTGAATTTGCCAAGTTTCTGAACTTCACCTGGTATATTTTCAAGAAACAAGCATTCCATAAGTTATCCCTGCTAGTATATACTTGTATAGCATGATTTCCTTAATGCATTGCACAACCTTTTCTGCTTCAAGCACTTTTTTTTTTGGAAAGGTCAATTCAGGGCATCAAGGAGATAAAATATTTTATTTTGCGTGTCAAAGACTGAATGTTTGGCTTAAAATCAGGTACTAGAAAATTATGCCAAATCAATAACTGTGTTCTCTAACACTGACAGTTTAAAAGCTGAAACACAGCAGCCAGCAATACGTGAAATCAGAATGAACAGAAGAAAGTTGGCATCGAGTCGAAGAAGCAAGGGGAAACCGCGTGTAAATGACTCAGAAACACAGCCAGATGTTGAATCTAGAGAGGGTGTTCAGGATGAGGCCAGCGGTAATGAACATCCAGAAACACATGGGTCTGCAACAAAGCAGCCTAAAGTGCAGGAAGAAGTAGCTCAAGAGAATAAGCGTGACATGACTGCGCCACAAGCTGCCTTC
This sequence comes from Micropoecilia bifurca, assembly GCA_903067075.1. Taxonomy (NCBI): domain Eukaryota; kingdom Metazoa; phylum Chordata; class Actinopteri; order Cyprinodontiformes; family Poeciliidae; genus Micropoecilia; species Micropoecilia bifurca. Next base: position 20,173 of record CAEGAF010156493.1, read on the forward strand.
TTGGTCTCTGCCTCTACAGCTGAGTACTCTGAAGAAAAAACTGGCATGCTATGCCCAGAAGATGTCAAACACATTTTAGACTCCAAAGATGTCAGTATGCAGCCTTTTAAAAAAGAGACCAAGCTGAAAGTCATTGAGAGTAGCAACACTCTTCAAAGTGAGAAAGTCGATGAAAATCTGCATGACCGTCTCCCTGAGCTCACCAGTTTAAGTGCTTCTGCATCAGATCAACAGACAATCAGCAAATGGGCAGAAGATTTTAATCTGTGTTCTGTGGCTGAATTAAACAGCAGCAAGACAGATGACTCAGGCTTGTTCAGACAAGATGGGCGTTTACACAGCACCTTTTCAGTATGTGAGTCACGTGTTAATACATCTATCACGCCTCAGATTACTGCAGATAACGCCTTCAGAGAAAACATTCAAATTAACGACGGTGTTGAACAAGAAACATTTTTATTTCAAACAGAGGAGTTGCCTACAAGTAAAGACGATAAACACTGTACACCTAAAGTCAGAGATGCCAAGCTTTCACAGGAGATTGAAGACAATCCGTATGATCAAAATAAGTTGACACAGACACAAGAGCAAGTCGAGCATGAAAAGCATAACTCCACTGATGATCTACTGTATGACGACAAAAATTACGGTTCTTACTTTGAAAACCAGAAATCTGAATTCGATAATTACCAACGTTTGTTTATGGTGAAAAGCACTGCAGACAAACAGGATGTTTTGACTACAACAGAAGAAACTTCTTTAGACCGGATGGATCAGAGAGGCAGTCTTGTGGAGGATAACATACAAACTCTTCCATCAGACTTTAAGACTACTATAGAGCCTCAGCTTCACAACAGCTCTCTGACCACAGATGACCATACCAAGGCGGGTTCCAGCTCTGGTGCTACTAAAAGAAAATTTGGATCTAGTCGTAAAAGTAAAGGAAAACATGTTAAAGACTCTAAAGAGGATATTTTAGAAAATACTCTGATCAATGAATCTGTTGAAACACCAACTGTGTTGTCAGAAACACAGGAGACAGGGCATGAAGAAGTGAGTGATGTCACTGCTGCTGACACAGTCTTGTCTCTTTCAAATAGAGGCACAGTTTGTTTGGTATTGCCACATGATCTTTCTTCTGAATATCCTGAGCCAGACAAATATAGTTTGACATTAACAAGCGACAGTCTTCAAAAAGGTCAAGACAAAACAAATTCAGAGATTTTATTTGAAATGGTTGAAAGCTGTGACATATCCCAGCATGAGGTAGATCAATCTGACATTCTTCACAGTGAGGATCCCAAAGATTCTCTGTCAGAGGACGTTCCAACAAATCTGCAGAATGTTGAGTTTCATCCAACTCAAATGCAAGAAATCCTGCAAATTCAACATTCATCTGAAATTATTCCAGATTATGTTACAGAACATTTTGCAAACATTTCTGAAAATCTAAATGACCGACCTGAAATGGCTGAGTCTGTTGGGAAAAGCACTTATAATGTTACTGCCAAGCAGCAAGAGCATCAAACAGAGGAAAACATCTTGGAATATACACATAGTGTGGAACAGAAAAATGAGAGTTATGATTTACATGATGCAAATTCTTTACAAATTAGTAACTTGGAAAAGTCAAACTCTACTCCTCAGGTTTATGAGTTTAAAAAAGGAGTAGAGGATGATATAAAACTTGCCGCAGAGCAAATGTATCACCAGGAGAAAAGATTCTTTGAAATAGGGGAGGAAAACAGTGTTTTGATTGACTCACAGCCTCGAGAAACCCCTGGGATTGTAGATGACCAAACCAAAGGCTTTTATAGCAGTAGCAATAGAAGGAAACTGGAGTCGGGCTGTAAAAGTAGGGGAAAACAAGATAAAGGCTCTAAAGAAGAGGTTAAAGAAAAGACCAGTGATGAAGAAACCACACAGATTTTAGATACTAAGATTATGCGCCAAGAAGAAATGAGGCTAAACATTTTGCCAGTGTCATATGACAGCCCAATTCTTTCAATCTTTGCTCCTGGCCATTCCTTAGAGGATCCAGAGAGTTTGATTCCAGGAAGTGTAAATATTCCAGAAAGTCAGGAAAACTCAGAAACAGACATCAATATGGATTTATCTTATAAATCATGGGGGGAGACTTTGAGGCGTCAGTCTGACACTCATAAGAGTAAAACAGGGAGTCTTCAGCCTAAGAAAGTCTCTGATCCAGATGTTGATATGAGAAAAGGTCAACACGAGGCACTACAAGAACCAGAACCTCAGCAAAAAGATTACACTGTTGCTGGTCAGGTGGAGGAAGTTGGAGTCTTTGTGGAAGATGCCAAACAAGATCCTTCTAACCCTCTACTTCAGGACAATTCTCTGAGCACAAATGAGCAAACCGACACTGGCTTCAGAGGGAGCAGAAGAAAACTGGGGTCTAGCCGGAAAGAAAAGGGAAGACAGCAGGGTGAAATACCTCAACAGGAAGTTTTAGAAAGTACAAGAGATGATGAAATACACGAGAGACAAACAATGTTGATAGAGGAAGAACTAACTGAACACAATGAACCCAGGACAACCACTTCAGTTTCAGATAACTCATTGTTTCCAAATTCTCCACTTGATCAGTCTTTTAAGGAACTGAGCTGTGTGCCAACAAAATACTCTGAAACTGACTTGGAGGATGTAAGTTTGAACAGTGAAAATTTTCAGAAAAATCAAAAGGAAAGCAAGTTAGACACTGAAAATGCAAATGAAAATGTTTCTCAGCGAGCCATGGATGAATTTGAGGACAATTTAGATGCTGTTGCAGGAGATAAGGAAATCATGGATGGTGAACATTCGAATAATACTGTAAAACAATATAAGAAAAATGAGGACCCACTAAAAGACTTTGAAGAAAATCTGGAATTGGATTACATATCTGAGATTGTGGCACATGATATTTCTAAATATCCAGAAACAGTTTCGGGAGGCCTGGCTAACCAAGCTAAAGTCACCAGCAATATTCATTCAGAGCTCACTGATAACAGTACAGAGGATTCTGCTACCAAACACAAACTTATGCTTATTGAAGACCGACAAAAAATGTGTTTCACAGCAGAAGGAAATGTGGAGGCTTTAGATCAGGCAAGTAAGGATGTCCACCTGTACGATTCAATGGTAACCTTGATCAGCAATCCAGTTGGAGTAAGCGCTAATCTTGGTCAGATGGATAAAGGTGGGAGCCTTGTAGTAGGTAGTGAACACAACCCTACTGACACCAATCTTCAGGACACTTCTCTGACCACAGATGAACAAAATGATGCTGACTTTAGCTTCAAAGGGAACAGAAGAAAACTTGGATCTAGTCGTAGAAAAAAAGGAAGACAAGATGTTAAAGAATCTAAACAGGACGTTTTAGAAGATAATGGAGGAGAAAAAGCCATTGACACATCACCAGTGTTGTTAAAAGTAAAGACGTATGAGAAGGAAGAACTAAGTAAAGCCAGTGAGGAGGACATTTTTTGGTCCCATAGCATCTCCATGTCACATGTTCTTTCTTCTGAGGACCAAACCTCTGAGGTAACAGAAGGGCCCAGCACACACTTGAAAGGTTTAATTATGAAATGTGAAAATCATCAAGAAGATATAGACAAAAGAAATGTTAATGTTTTGGTTCAAGATGGTAAACAATCAGAAGATTTATCATTGAGTCAATATCAAGCTCACCCTGACGATACTATAGATGCTGGTTTAGAGGGTGTTATGGTGGAACACCCAGAAGAAGTTAATTCAATAACAATGCAAGACAGTCTTCAAATGGGATATTCTTCTGAAACTTCAGCTGATATTAATCAAACATTTGACATTATGTCTGAAAATCTGACTGAACAAAATGAAAGGTCTCAGCTTACAGTAAAAGGTAATGATGATTTTACAGAAAAACAGGGAGAATGTCCTACAGAAGAAATGATCTCAGAAACTCTAGATCTGCAAAGTGGAGAAATAGTACAGGATGACACAAAACCAAAGGTTGATCAAACATTTCACGAGAAGGAAGGAATGTTGTGTGAAATGGAGGAAAGCAAACCTGTTTTGTCAAACTTTCAAATCAAAACAGTTTCTCTGCATCACAAGCCTCAGGAAACGTCTGAGAGCACAGAAGACCAAATTAACACCGACTTCTCTAGTAGTGCCAGCAGACGAAAATTGGGATCCAGGCGTAAAGGTAAAGCAAGACAAGTTAACGAATTTACAGATGAGGTCAATGAAAATACCAGACTAGATGAAGTAGATGAAACCCACAGAACAACACATATCGCATTAGATACAAAGACAATCAGCCACAAAGAAAAAAGACAAGGCATGGAGCAGAATGCAACCTTATTGGCTTCTAATGACAACTCATTTTCAGCGTTTGCTTGTGGTGATTCATCTGAAGTTGAAGACCCAATACAAAAGAACCATCCTGAGGTTGAGCTGGACAGTTTAATTCAAGGAATTGTAAGTTGGCCAGAGAATCAAAATCAATCTGAGTTTCTGCAGAGTAAAGACAGTGCTCTTCAGAATAAAGTTATTGGTTGTGAGCTTTCAAATAATCCTGTAAAACGTGCTCTGGAAAATGAGAATCTGCCAACAAACATAGAAGGAAATCTGGAAATGGATTACACACCTGAGACTGTAGCGCATGATGTTCCTAAATATCCAGAAACTACTTTGGAAGGAGTGACTGACCAAGCTGAAACCAGAAGTGAAATTCATTCAGAGCTCACATTGAAACATACAGCGGATTCTTGTACAGACCAGGAACTACTAACTGCTGAAGACCAACAAAACATGTGTTCCACAACAGAAAGAAATCCAGAGGCTTTAAATCATACAAGTAAGGATAAGCACCTGTATGATTCAAAGGAAACATCAATCAGTGGCCCAATTGGAGTAAACACCATCCTTGGTTACATGGATGAAGGTGGGACCCTTGAAGAAGGCAGTGAACAGAACTCTAATGTTCAGGACAGTTCCCTCAGCACAAATGAAAAAACAGAAAACAGAAGAAAACTGGGGTCTAGTCGTAGAACTAAAGGAAGACCAGGTTTTAAAGAATCTAAACAGGAAGTTTTTGAAAGTCACAGAAGCGATGAAACTGCCCAGATCCCAACAATATCAGTAGAAACAAGGGGATCAGAGCTTGAAGAGCTGAGTGACGATATTGAACATAAAATTATTCTGTCTCTTTCACAAGATTTGTCTTCAGTATCACCACCCATTCATTCTTCTGAGAATCAGAGCTCTGTGTTACAAAATGACTCAAACACAAACCAGCAGATTTTAATTCTTAAAAATGAACATTTTGGAGACGAAGGTGAAAGAAAGTCAGCAGCAGAAGTTGAAATGATTGAGAAATCAATTAATGTTCTACAACAAAAGGTGGGTCAGACTGTCACTGTTCACAGCGAAGACACCAGAGATGCTGAACTAGAGTATGCTCTTAGGGACGAGGAGAAAATTGAGTTTCACCCAACACAGATGCAAGATAACATTCAAACTGATTCTGCAACAAAAGAGGAAGCATATTCTGTAAAGAAAATTTACCCAGATAACTTAGATGTAAAAAATGAGGATTCTGGAGTGTTTTATAACAACCACCCACAAATCACTGACTTAGAAAAAACAAACTCAGCTCCGACTGAGATGAATGAGTTCGAAAGGAGAGTATCTGATACAAAACCTAACGCCGGTTTTGTAGTTGATCTTGAAACGGAAGGACTCTGTGAAATGAAAGAGAACAGATCTGCTTGGTTAAATGCTCAAACAGATATGGTTTCTTTTGACTCCAAATCTTATGAATTTTCTCAAAATGTTGATGAACAACTGAATAAGGGCATTTATAATACTGGCAACAGACGAAAACTGGGTTCCAGACGAATAATTAAAGGAAGACACCAAGTTAAAGAGGCTAAAGAAAATACTTGGGGAGATGAAACCCTGGACATATCTGAAACAAAGGTAGCATGTGAGGAACTAAAGCAAGACCTTTCGTCACCTGACAGCTCAGTGCTTGGTCCTGGCAATTCATCTGATGTTCAAAGCTCAATGTTAAACAACTATTCTGAAACAGACTTGAAGAGTTCAATTCATGAAAGCCATTCAGAAGATCAAGATGAATCAGAAACAGGTAATATTGAGTTATCTCATAAAGAAGACACTTTATTGGATACATCTGATGTACAAGAAAGTAATGATCAGACTCTTCAGAGTAAAGTTACAGGCCCAGGATCTTCAGATAATTCTGAAAAACAAGCTGAAGAACATGAGAACTTACCAGCAGATGTAGAAATATGTCTGCAAATGGATTATATGTCTGAAACTGTGGCACATGATATTCCCACATATCCAGAGAGTGATTTGGAAAATACAATTAGACAAGCCGAAATCATCAACCATAGCCAGTCAGACCTCACCACAAAAAGTTACGCTTATTCTAATACCAAAGAGGAACTTCTACCTGCTGAAGACCAACAAAACCTGTGTTTCACAGCACAAGGAAATTTGGAGGCTTTAGATCAGACAAGTAAGGGTGAGCACCTTTTTGATTCAAAGGAAACATCGATCAGCAACCAAGTTGGAGTCAACAGCTCCCTGAGTCAGGTGGGTGAAGGTGGGAGTCTTGTAGAGAGTACTACGCAAAATCCTAAAAAGAACAAACATCAGGATAATTCTCTGACCACAGATGAGCACACAGATGCTGGCTTACATGGAAGCAGAAGAAACCTGGGGTCTAGCCGGAGAAAAAAGGGAAGACAACAAGGTAAAGAATCTCAAGAGGAAGTTTTGGAAAATACAAGCGGTGATAAAACCTTTGAAATGCCTGTAATGTTATTAGAAACAAAGACAGTAGAGCAGGAAGAACAGAGAGAAGAAACTAAGCATGAAATTATCTTGTCTGTTTCACATGACAGCTCCATGTCTTTAATTTCTCCAATTATTTCTTCTCATGATCAGAGCTCCTATGTGCCAACAAATTATCCCGATGAAGATGTGCAGAGTTTAGCTCTGACAAATGAAAATCTTCATGAAGATGTAGATGACAGAAAATCTGATGTTTTAACTTCAGATGAGGGAAAACAAAATGTTTACCATGGAGAGCCCAGAAATGCTGTTTCAGAAAATGTTGTGCATGAAGAAGTTCATTCAACACAAATTCAAGAAAGTATGCAAACTGATTCAGATAAAATATTTGCAGGTGATGCTACAGAGAATGTTGATATTGTTTCCAGAGCTCTTGCTGACCAAACTGAAGAGTCTGAGCTCAACATGAGCAGAATTTATGATATTACATCATTACAGGAAGCATGCCCTTCTAAAGAAATCATCCCAGCAGCTCCAGGTCTGAAAAATGAAGAAACAATCCAGCAGAATGTGCAACCCAACACTGATCATATAGTTAATCAGAACAATGAAGGACTCTTCCTTCAAATGGAGAAAAACAAATTTGCTATGTCAAACTTGCAGTCAGAAAAAAAATCTGGTTTTCCTCCTTTGGAATCCTCTGAGCATGTAGAACAGACAAAAGTGGATTTCCACAGCAGAAGAAAACTAGGATCCAGTCGTAGAAATAGAGGCGGGAGTAAGGCAAACAATGCAAGTATGAATGAACTTGGTGAAAAAACAACAGAGACAGTAGCACAGGGCCAGGAAACTTCAATGGGAATTGTGCTGGATGAAACGAAGGAACATGACTCTTCTCAGACCAAAGAGGCAAATATCAGTACTTCTATTTGCACTTCTATTTGCACGACTGTAGGCATGCAGCTATCACCCATTGTTGACACATCAAGTTGCACGCAGATTACAGATAGGGAACTACCCAAACACCACAGCAGAGGTCATGATGAAAACAGAGAGCTGCAGGATGGAAACTTACAGGAAAGCACATCATTGCCTGAACCTCATGCAGGTCCTCCCCCAGCCAAATTGCATGCAGAACACAACAGTAGCTGTGAACATACAGAATGTGAAAGTGGGGAAGGGGATACTTTCAAGAAAGCTTTTGAACAGGAGACTAAGCCTGAACAGAGCCAAAAGATGCTTGAAACAGCTGAAAAAGAGAGAGACGATTTTACAGAATATCCTGGGACATTTTCCAGAAACGTGTCCAGTGAAAATGAAAAGAATGCGATGAATGAGAAAACTGAAATATTGCAGCCAGATAAAAATGTACAGCGTGAACAGCTTAGTGAACCACCTGAAAGAACCACAGAAAAAGGGAGCAACATGCAAAATGCTCAAGTTGAGTACAGCATTGAGCAAGGTGCTGTTTCATCACCACAAGAAATGTTTTATACTGATGGGAAAGAGCATCGGCACATCATCTTATCTAGGGCTGCAGAAACTCATTATTTACTTGATGTTCAAAGTAAAGAACAAAAAGAGCAGATTAAAATGGGACAAACGCATGAAATGCATCAGATCTCATTTCCAAATGACAAGTCACTGAGAGAAACAATGAAGTCAGATAAAAATGTTACTTTGGACTCTCATCGTCAGGACAATTATCAAGACATCAAAGATGACGCTCTCCCAGGCTTCAAAGCATCAGGAAACAGGAGAAAACTCGGGTCAAGTCGGAGAACTAAAGGAAGAAAACATGGCCAGGTTAATGAGCAAAATCAAGAAAACAAAGACGAAGCTTTAGAAAATATAGGAGATGATGAAACAACAAAAATATTAGCTGGAAGGCAGGAAGAAGTAGAAAACCTCATACTGCCAAAAAACTTAGCAGCATTTAGCTCACCTGTGACTGAAAAGCTGCTGGAGGAAAACACAGGTTTTTCACATTATGTTTTGGAGGACAGCACAATTGCAAAGTCAGATTTTAATTCAAACTCAAACCAACAAACAAAAGAAAAAGATGCAAAACGTATTGATGAGGCTGAGGATTCGACTCAGCTTACAGGACATGACACAAACAAAACGGGTTTGATGCAATCAGGCCAACACTCTGTGTTCAACAGTGACTCAGATATGCAGAGTATCTTATTTAATGATGGCATTTTCAGCCCAAAGTCAGAAAGTGTCTGTGTCATTGATCAAGAAGAAGCCTTACAAAGGCAAAAGAGAGAAGCTTTATCTTGTGATAAAGACCCGACGGGAGTCGAAGTCCATTTGAAAGAGACAAACAAACAGATCGAAACAGCTGGCTTTATAACATCAGACGTCTGCAGTTCACAGGCGGAAAGCTCAACGGATGTGCAAAATCCTAAAAAGGGTGAAGTGGAAGGGAAATATATGTATGCCAGCAAGCAGAAAAATACTTCAAATGAGTTCGTTTCTGCTTCGCAGGAGCCAGCTATGGATGCATCATACGAAGGGGGAATTACTGCAACAGTAAACCCACTGGAGAGCCAAGGAGAAAAACATCAAGAAACATCAAAACAGAAGAAGAGGAAGATTGGATCTTCTCGCAGGACTCCATTGAACAGAAAACGAGACGGTGAGAGACATGAGAGAGACGAGGCAGAAGAAAGCGACTTTAGCGCAAAAGCTGAGATGACGAATCTGGGCGAGATGGAGGTTGTGGGGAAAGTACTGGTGAATGAAGAAGTGCGACAAAGTAAAGATGTGCAACCACAACAAGAAGCTTCATTGCAACAAGAAACTCCAGAAACCAAAACTGGTGATGGGCTACAAAGCAGTAACATGAACCTGGCTTTCCCTCCTGATCAATCTGGCACCATAGATCTTATTTTAGGAACAGATGATTTTACCAACAGTCAGACCCAAAGATGCTCTGAGGATACAGAGAGAAACAGTAACTCATTAAATCAGCCAGTGTCTTCAAACACTGGCACCCCAGGAGGGAGCTTAGAGTGTACACAAGGTGATGAGCGCAGTCCTGAGAGCATAGAGGTAAGCCAAGTCCAAGATGTTCAGGAGCAAATGCCAAGTAGTACGATTGAAAGCATTCAGAGTCAAAATCCCGGAATGAGGACTGGAAGTCCGGATTTAACTCCAACCAACAGGAGAAGAAAAATAGGCTCCACTCGTAAAAATCTAGGAACACGGACCAAACAGGAAATCGTAGAACCGGAAAAGGAATCCACAGATACTGAACTATTTTCTGGAGATGTAACTGTGGCAGGTGTCTCAGGAAAGAAAGAAACAGAGCTAGAGCTTCACGCAGAACACACAGAGGACAACACTTATCAAGAAAAGCAGAAAGAAACTGTGGAAATCAGCCAGTTTGGTGAATCTTTACTAAGAGCTCTGGCTGAGGAGGAGAAGGCTGAAGAATCTTCGATCTCGCAGACCCAAGCAGCAGAAACAAAACGACAGTGGGATCCAAGTGGACTTTCATCCAGCCCGTTCAATGATGGCACATCAGAATCAGCCTTTGGAGGGAGGAGGAAAAAATTTGGATCAAATCGGAAGTCAGGGTTACAAAGAAAACCCGACCAAAATGCACCAAATGAAGATGAAGCTGGAGGACTGATAGAGGGAAGTGCTCTCAAGGCAGCCGGAAGAGAAGAATCATCGGGGCTGAGAAAAATATCAGAGGTAAGTTCCAAAACCTGTACTTTTTACCGTTTTCATAAGTTTTTTTATGGTTTATTATAAGGACACATATTTTAAAGCACAGATTTCAAAGTAAATTTAACACAAATATATTTGTGAAGACCTCGAGTTATGCAATGTCTTTGTTGAACCGAGATAATTTAAGGTCTAAGTCTGACAAGAACAAGCGTTTGTGGGCAAGTCCGTGTTTTTTCCCCTCATAGAAGATCAACATCGAGTGAAGATCAAGTGCTACTTCCTATTTATTTAAAACATCTCGTACTTCATTGCATTTTTGTTCTAAGAAAACAGTGACGCAACTAACTAAAATGAGGAACATGTGGTCGTCACTATGTTTTACATTGTGAAAGGAGAACATGCATGTGTATCTGGCTTCATCAGAAACTTGACACATGCAGACTTTAAATAAGACCAGGTAGTTTTGATCTTGAAGAACCCTAAGTTAAGTACATCGACATGATATGCATGTTAAGAAAATGGATATAAAACCAAAAGATCCAGTGATGTAGAGTATGTTATGTACATCTTACTTTTTTTTCTGCAGGTTGATGAAAATGGGCAGAAACCATCTACCAGCGTTGATATTTTAGGAGCTGCAGGGTCTTCAAAATCTATGAGGTAATTCTGGGGCTTGCATTAAGCACAGATAATAAACTCCGTTATCTCAGACATACGTGACTAGCTAGCTGTTGCAATGAACTGCTGTTGGAACTGCTTTGTAACACAAAGCACAACTCAATAACAATCATTCAACTGCAGAGTCACCAGTTTCACAGGGAAATCTCAATATCTGTTGATTATTTCATGAGAAGTAAATGCATTAATTTATTGCATTTTCAACATTGAATAAGTCGAGAAAGGTTCATTTGTGTGTAGCTGCATAAAAGTATCACTTCTAGATTTTGGTCTTTATTTAGTCCATCTGAGCAGAGACTGCACCGCCCACTCTCTCTGTCTCATTTGCTCTTCAGATTCAGTCGTGTGTCACTTTTCTGATCTCTCATAAACCCCAGGTCATCTGTGAAACAGACAAAGTAAGAAATAACAAGTATGCAGTGTAGCGAGGGACTTAAATTGTTTAATTATTTAATTTATTTTTTTTTATTTTACAAATATAATTCAGTCTCATACTGAAATTTTAAAATACTAAAAATGTTCTGGCTGTCTTGCTTTTTTGAATTTCCTAAAAGCCAAATAAATAAAAGGCATTTAGGGATTTTTTAACACTTATACATTTTTTTGGTATTTTGTATTTCCTTTTAAACTGTGTGACTTTTGGAAATGTCTTTGGATAACTTTCCATAAACCTCTCATAACAGTTTGTTAATATTTTGTCTCATTCATTCTGACTGAACTGGATTTTTTTTTCTTTCTTTTTCCTCCAAATGTGATGATGGTCATTGCAGCCAAATCCTTCAAACTTAGATTCATCAGTATATATTTGCAAACTAGTTTCTTCCACTCAGTGTGGCCTTTCAGACAGCATTGTTTCAGGACTCATCTCACTGCAGATAACACTCAACAGCTTTAACTGATTCTTCACATTTGCTTTTGTTTTGGGGTTGATATGAACAGTTCACACCTACATCCATCTCTTAACCAAGTTGTGGATCTTCATGAATCTCTTCCTGATATCATGACTAATATTTTCCTATTTTCCAAAGATAGCACACAGTTAAGCAGTGTGTTTGAGAAGACATTGTTTGGAAAACTGTGCCTCTGCTAGCCTTATATGTTGTAACTTAACCTGAAGCCTCATTACAAATTGTTAAATGCAGCGTAATCTTAATGTCTGTAAGATATATTGAATATCTTACAGACATTACAAAGTAGTAAAAATGCATTTAATTTTCCCATGATTTTCACACTAAGCAAATATAAATAACTTTAGTGTTCTTAACTTGCGTAACCTTAAAACAAGGAAAGCTTAGTCTAATTTAATTTGAGACTGCATCCAAGTTTGTCATTTTTGCATATCATGGTTTCAACTGCAAATAGCATCTAATGGTTGTTATGTAAACCCATACAGAGATTATTTGCTGTAGTTCTGTAACAGTGAGCAGTGGAGATAATTTTACATTTAGGCTAAAATCCTTCAGACTGTAGCAAAACTTAATTAAAATAAATTAAGTTGGAAGGCATAGCAACCAACTTTTTTCAGAAAAGAATAATGATAAGAGTTTATTTCTGGATTCCCATTTGGTAATAGAAAGGTTTGGTGTGCTACTTTACTTCTGTGTAAAAACAGGAAATAGTAAATAGTCGAGAATCTTACAAATTCATCCTGGGATGTGTATGTCAAACTTTAATTACAAGATTTTTATTCCACAGGGACAAGACACCTGAGAAACTTGCCCATCGTAATATCCGCTTGGATCAAGAGAGTGGGAGTCAGCTTTATTTTGGTAAACATACCCATAATTCTTGTACACAATGAAAGAAGAATAAGAAGCAGAAGTTTGCATTCAGACCGAAAAGGACTCTCCTTCTCATTTTATCAGGTGCCACTAGTGGCGCAGATAAATCAGACGGCTACAACGTGGTGATGATTGGAGAGAGCTGCGTCGGAAAGACTTCCTTCATGAAAAGAGCTCAGAGTGGGAAGTTTTCTTTAGACATCCCTGCCTCTGTTGGTAAGATCCTCATACTTCAGATCATAGCAATTATGTGTCAATACAGCAAATTGTATCACCTTGAAATATTTTTGCAGGCTTTGATTCCTGCAAGTGGACTGTGGTAGTAGATGGAAAACATGTGGTTCTTCAGTTGTGGGACACAGCAGGTCAAGAAAGGTAAATTTCTCATTAATTATTGTTTAAAGTAAAAAACATTACATGTGAGGTTCTAATAAGAACGAGATTATATGATGCCAGGAAAAGTTGGCTGATATTTTATGGGGGGAAAACACCTGTTAATTGTGCTGTAAACCAGTGGTCCCCAAACTTTTTCCTGTGAGGGCCACATAACTTTTCTCTTCTCTGGTGGGGGGCTGGAGTCAGTTTGTAACAAAAAAAGTGTGACGATTACAGGAGTGCCTAAATGTAAAAATATATTGTTTTCCAGAAGGCGCAATCAATAACCCTCTCTGGGTTTTTCACAGAACAAAAGCCAGGAAATAAATAACACCATTAATGAAAATAATAACCAAATAACTCTCTCTGGTTCTTCACAGAATAAATCCAGGAAGGATTATAGTCGTATTTTCCAAACTATGAGCTGCACCGGACTATAAGCCACAACCGCAATTTTTTTTTTTTAAAAAACAGTAAACACATATATAAGTCTCAGATATTTCTGCCGCTCCAGGTTTTCCACAACGATGCAGCAGCAGCAGTGGGGGGCGGAAACCAAAATTTGAGTCATAACAGGTCAATTGAATAACACATTTATTATGGTTGAAAAAGAAAAGTTGCCAAGTTTAGATTTAACTGAACTGATTACGGTAGTTTCCGAACGGTAACTGTAAAAGTGCTGATCCTTCGTGTTGCTACTAGCATGTGGTACATAAAAATGGGAACCTTCTTCTTCTGCTGCTGCTGCTGCTTCTTCTTCTTTAGATTTCAACAGCAGCTTGCATCCATTATTGTTGCACTACTGCCATCTATTGGATCCTAATATCTATACCGCAAATTCTCATGATCCCAGTATTGTTTTTTTTAAAATCTTCTTTTTCCCCTCAATGCTATTTAACTGATCAATAACATTCTCAAATTTCAATTTCCTATTAAAACCTAATTCTGTTTTAATGCACGCTTTCTTTTTTTATTTCCAATTTTGACTTCCAATGATTCACTTCATGCTAAAGAGCCCCCTGGTGGTTGAAGAAAAAAAATAAGCGGCTTATAGTCCGGAAAATACGGTTTATGAAAAAAAAATCTGAATGCTCCCTGGTATTGTTCAGGGGGCCGGACCAAATGTGGAGGCGGGCTGTAGTTTGGGGACCACTGCTGTAAACTATCATTTTATTGCAGTGAAATTACTTTTTCTTGTTTGCTGGTGAAGAACTTTTGGTTTGACCTGGAATGTTATCAGCGGAGTGACAAAAGGACAGAATGATAGGCAGTCCTCTTAATTGTGGTTCTGAACTAGAAAAAAGAAATGACTGACCCATCCAGGTCAGGTCAGTTTCTTTCTCAAGCAAAGGAGTTTAAGTATCCTGCTTTTCCATGATGATCGTGAAGCAAAGAAAGGTTTGACAGAGTAGTTCTTTGTCCGCCCAAACAAAGTTGAGCTGAAAATGTATTTTGGAAAACCCAGGCTAGATTTCAACTAGCCTGAGCCTAACATGATCATGAAAAAAAGCACAAGATCCTGGTTACAAGCAACAGAAGCTTGTTGGACGGACTCAGCAATGACGGTATGGTCTGTCATCCATAGTTAGTTTTTGTGTTTTACAAAACAAGTCAATCATCCATTTAGCGGACATTTGATGTTTACAATGAATAGACCAAGTAGCGGGTCGTATGTAGGCAGAAACATTGTAGGGTACGATAAAACATACAAAGAAATATTTTGTGGTGCATTTTGTTCTAATTGTCAAGCTGACCACTTGTATGTTTTAGGAAGTGGCTGTGGTATTTCTGGATAAACATAGCTTTTGGCTCTGGTGGTGGAGTACAGTTTGTCTTGTTGTCCCCGTTTGAAAGCAGCACGTTGTGTTCTCAACGTTCAGGCAAATAACAGTCTGTAAGTGCAGAGACAGTCACACTCACTTCCCGAACCAGTACCTCAGAAGTGTTTGAGATTTCTCCTTCAGGTCAAATTTTTGTCAGAACTGGCCCAACTGATCTTTCTTGGAAACAGAGTTCACACCTCCATTTCATTTTGTGCCACTTCAATAACTTGACTTCATACATTCTGACTGATATGTTCTTGGGTTTTTTTGGGGGGGGCAGTTTTGGATCCACGTTTGAAATGGTTCAAACACAAAGCACAAGATTTCTCCCCACTACTTGTGAAATTAACAATGCTGGAACAATAGGAAATAAAGACAAATGTATTTATAATGGGGTTAACAACATGGAATTCACACCAGATGGTAGAAAAAATGAAATTTATCCACAGATTAAAAAAATGAAGCCATATTTGACTATAAACTATTTAAGATAAAGTGGGATGCGACAGGGAATTTGTATCAAACCCCGTCACTGGAGCTTTTCAGACATCATTCACATGCATGACTCAGATTCAATTTTGACCAAATTAATTATCTTTGAATCTCGAAGGTTCTGGAGACAATTTCAGTTAGTTTCTTGACTTCCTTTGTCTTTTTGCAGTTTTCAAACTTGTTTCTTTTTCCATTCATCTTCATTTCACATCACTTATGGGCTCCATGCATCCATCCATCCATCCATCCATCCATCCATTTTCTTAACACCCTTGTCCCTTAGTGGGGTCAGGAGGTGCTGGTTCCTCTCCAGCTGACGTTCCGGGCGAGAGGCGGGGTCACCCTGGACAGGTCACCAGTGTGTCGCAGGGCAACACAGAGACACACAGGACAATCATGCACACACACACTCAATAATTTGGAGAGGCCAATTAACCTGACAGTCATGTGTTTGGACTGTGGGAGGAAACCAGAGTACCTAAAGAAAACCCACGCATGCACAGGGAGAATTCTGTAGTATGTGTGGATTACTTGGGCTGTCACGATCTCTTATTGTCAAATTTAAGGAAGAAATATCACTCATGACATTTTTACCTATCTCTTAAGGTTTCACAGCATCACCAGACAAATGTTCCACAAAGCCCAGGCTTTTCTCTTGATGTATGACATCACTTCCTCTCAAAGTTTTTCAGCGGTCAGCTACTGGGCTAACACCATTCAGGTAACCAACCTCCATTTCTGCTATGTCCTGCTTCACCGTTACTGAAACTGCTGTGGTCAGCGTGCCATCTGTGTTTATATTTTGCTTTTAAGAGGAAAAAAAAAACAAAACACTTTCAACATTAATCTGAAATGGCTTCTTCCATAAACAAAATATTTTCTTTAATCAGAATTTTTTTTTTTTTTGGTGAATACAGAGTGGTTTGTCCCATAAAGCATATTAATGCTCATGTTGAAAGCAGTGGATTTTTGTTCTGGATATATTTATTTGTTAGTAACTTAAAAAAACTGCAGTACCAGGGTACAGTTAATCTAGGATTTAAACTTTATTAAAGCCAAATGTCTTAGGTATTTGGGCCTTCCCTTGAGAAGGACCGATCTGGAAAAACATGAAAACTGCAGCTTAAATACTAATCAAAATAATCCATGCGTTGCAGGAAGCTGCTGCAGAAGAAGTGACTGTTTTGCTCCTGGGAAACAAAAGCGAACATGCAAAGCGACAAGTGAAAATGGAGCAGGGGGACATCCTTGCTAAGGTACCATTTCTAAAATCTTTCTGAAAAGTTGAATTCCGACCAGTAACTTTAATGGGTTTGTTTAAAAATGAGCTTTTCTTCTTCTCTCAACAGCAATATAACTTTGAATTCATGGAGTGCAGCGCTGCCACAGGTGAAAATGTCATAGAGGCTTTGGAGGCAGTGGCCAGGTAATACGTGTGTGTGTGTGTGTGGGTGTTTTTTAAATCCCCAAAAAATCCAGTTTCTTATAAAAGTATTCATGTTCTTGAACTTGTTCCAGTCACAAACCGCAATATATTTTTTTGTCGATATTGTGTGACGGATCAACAAAAAGCAGAACATTACTCTGTAGTGGGACAAAAATGATGCCAATTTTTAAACGAAACTTGTAAAAAGCAGGAAAACATGAGTGGTAGGACTGCACCTTCACCAGCAGCGCAAAGCTACTAAATAAACACATGAGAAGAACTATGTGTTGTTCTTCCTTTACCTCTTAGTCTGTTATTTAAAAAAGAAAAGTATTGGCCCAGTAAAAGTTCAGTTGAAAGGTTCTGGCAAAACATGAAACTGAATTTTCACAAGTGCTCTCTTGTTGAACACAAATACACACTTCTAACATTTTTATTTGCAAAAACAAAATAAAACTTCATATCGTTATTGCTCCACACCTCACAAGGAATGCCAGTTTGGCAAGTAGCACACAATAGTTGTGCAGCACTCTGCAGAAAACCAGTGAGTGCTGTGACATTTACTGGTTGTGCTTTTGCCCTGTTGTTGGCAGGATGCTGAGTCAGAGAGCTGACCTGCTGAGAGAGGAAGTCACCGTTTTACACAAAGAGCCAGCGCAGAGGAAGAGCAGCTCTAAATGTTGCTGAACAGATGCGCTTGTTTCACAAACAAAGCAAGAGGTGATATCCTGCAAATAGTGGAGACAATTTCCTGAGTAGACTGGACCTAACAAGATGGTTATAAAGTTGCTGGAACTTAATTTCTCTTTCTTGTAATTGCTTGAATTATGTGGAATGGGGATTTTATTGTGAAACAAATCCAAGAAAAGTAAGTAATGGGCTTTCAGATTTTTTTATAACTCAGTTGTATGGGGTAAAAGGGAATTTTAAGAGTTATTTAACCGTGCATCAAAGGTCTCTGGGTTCTTTTTTTGTCTTGCAGAGCATAACATTGTTAGAATTTACGTATAATAAGTCTTCTATATTTATATCGAGGTAGTCCCAAGATTTTCTGTTGAGAAAAGTTTCCTTTAGCAGTTTGGATGTCCTCACTTCCATGTTGTATTGTGTACATTTTAAATAAGGAGTTTACTCTGATCAGGGTTCTGTTGCATGTGGAAAAGAACCAGTTTTTCTTGTATTTGTTCTCATAAACTCTGTTTTGAATTGTGTTTTAAATAATATTTTTGGCACACATTCTCCTTGCAGTGGTCCCAGCTGCCAGGTTGCTCAGATAATCAATTCATTTCATTCCCTCTATGATTAAAAGCAGTGGTTGTAAAAATATTTCTCAGTCCAAATGTAGCATTTTTTTTATTACACCACCGATGTGCATTTCCAACTTAACCCACGCCGATGAGAAACCCGGAGACGCAATCAATCACACAACAAAATTGTTCTAATCTCATGTTCTATTCTCAATAAACTCCCACTTCAACAATTTGTCTGCTTTGCTGACCTAATTTGTGTCCTCAAGTGAGTTGTGTTCTTTCAGACTGACAAAGAAGGCTGTGTTCCCAGGGGGACAACAAGTCCTTCAACGGCATGAGCAGCATGACAACAATGGCGCCACGGCAATAACCTCATAACTTCCCGCAGGACGTTCAGCTGGGAACTGAAATGCAGAGATGAACTCCTCCAGCATAAACAGAGGTCACGGATAATTTGCAGCAGATCTGATTTTAATGACTGGCACTAACTTTAGATGCTCGCCAGATAAAGTTCATACTGTCTCAATTATGTGAACGGTTTTCTGAGAAATGCCAAATTAGGAGAAAATTGCTGTCAGTTTTGGAGCAAAATAAAGCAAATTAATTTATCGGTGAGGTCGCGTTCGGCAGTTTTCAGCAGAATTGATCAGTTTCTCCTGCACTCACTTAGGGTTTCAGCACATATCGTCAGGGTTACCAGTCCTCCTGCATGTTATGGTTTATGGCATATATTCCTGTAGTGGGGAAGCTTTACATAAGGAATCTGCAAAAACCACAGTCAGACAGAGGGACGGCTTAATAGACAAATGGTGGGAGTTAAGCCAGAAAATACCAATATTTCCCATACTTTTAGTCATAGGAAAACAATTTTTCATTACTTTTCCAATTTGAATAACAGCATTATCTGTTCCAAGTAACCAAATGATTTTATGGAAATGTTAAGACACTGGAAAAAACAAAAATCTCTAGTAAGATACACAGAGAGAGAAATCTGGCTGGCTGCCAAATCAAAAGGAGTCAGACAAGCTACTTGCATCCTCAGATATGAGGAGTCTTCCTCATATCTGAGGCAGATTTGCCTCCTGGGCGAGGGTCTGTGGAGGCGAACAAACATTCTTATTAAGAAAGTGAGTGTTTAGTAAACACACAGATGTTAAAATTCAGGTGTTCACACTACACTGGGGTGCAGTTGCCGTTGTATTAACTTGTACTGTGTTTACTTTTCAATTATATTTGTTATCGTATATGCACATGTTGTTGTGTTGGAACATTTTTTCTCTTTCTGCAGGTGTACAGTAGAAGCAGACTTGATTTCCATTCTCTTTATCCTTCCCTCTCCTAACTTCCTCCCTTTCCATTACTTTTGAAATAAACCCAAATCAATTTCTAATGAAGTGGAGTATAGCAGTGAAAAGCCGTAATGCTCCACCTGTGAAAGGCAATCTATTGGGCCACACAGACCATTATGGGTCCCACGCTGCCAGTCAGACAGACACACTAAAGCAAAAACACACTCATTGAAAAACCAGAAAGTTACAGTACCTTTACTGCACTCTGAGAGGACTGGTACAACCACATCCCAAACAAAATACACAGGGGACTGTGTTTCCTCAGAGGACAGCATATATTTTACAAGCAATGGAAAGTGTAAAATCGATATAAATGGTAGTGATAAACCTGTGCATCCTGTATTTAGGCTCTATTAATGGCTCATGTTATCATTTGGCACTTAAAACGTCCACCACAGAGACATGGCTGCTCTTCGACAAATATTTGCTGAAACAAATTTGCAAAGTCAGAACATGTAATTCATGTAACTGAGTAAAGTTCCCACTAAACTCATCACAGACATGATCGTCAGCCTTCAACTAATCGATGGGAGTCGTTCTTATTCCTCAGTGGGACGTTCATGTAACAAGTTTAGAAACAAGTCATAGATTCACGTCTGTAATTTGTTAATTTCCTCAAATCCAAAAGGGTTGAATTGATACAAAAAGGATTAAATACATTTACTTACTACTTAATAAACGCTCCTTCAGGTTTTGATTTTCTTTAATGACACGTTAAGGCCTGAAAACCTCTTGGTGGCTGACTGATCACACACAGCTAGCATGAAGAGGATCTATCCAATACTCACTGGATTGACCAGCATCCAGAACTGATACGTGTAAATAAAAAAAAAACTCTTTTAAGAGATGTTTGAAGGGATTTAGTGGCCAAACAGAGTAGAGAGATGTTAGCAGGTCTGTCCCCCCATTTGACTACAACTTGCATGATCACATTTATTCCCAAGGAGTGAAACTGGGACATTTTCAGTTATTTGGTTTGTATTTAAGCTGCAGGTGCCACATTTTTCCAGATCAGTCCTCAAAAGTATGAAACCTGTGGTGACGCCCATTGAACAAACTTCAATACATCATTTGTGTGGCATGTATTCGAGTCTGTTCATATAAATTTCACCACATACACATTAGGGAAAACTCTTGAGCACCTTTTTTGTCTTAGAAAAATCACTCAAGCATTTTCATTCCAAAGCTGAAAAACAAGGATTTACATAAACAACCAAAACATCAACAATATTAATTCTCTCATTTCTGTATAAACCAGAGTCACATTTGTATATTAGCCCAATATATTGGTGGAACATTTCCCTTGTTTGACCTCATTAGTAAACTTTCTTTATTAACTGAGCCGTGAAATATCACTATTTTAATTTACTTTTATGTCTTTAATCACCCATCAGCTCAGTTACGCTGGACCTCAGTTGTTGTTTCTTCCTTATCAGCCTTGTTTTCTTGAGAGACAGCGAGTGTTTCCTCAGATGTCTGTAACATCGCTTTATCAGTTAGAGTCCCGGAGCTCCTCTTCTTCTTCTTCATGTTCTTTTTTGAGCTGTATTTCTGAACAGCCTGCAGGACGTCAGCAGCCGACCAGTGGTTACGCGTCAGAGCGTCCCGCAGGGTAAAGAAGCCGTCTCTGGTCCGCCTCACTCCCTTACACACCGCCGTGCTGCGCAGCTCCAGTCCAATCTCGTGCACGACTTTGCGCAAATATTTCTGCGTTTCGTTCAGGCACTGCACCTCTGTGAAAGGCAGAGCATGTGACGTGTCATGCGAGACAAAGGGACTAAAGGAATAAATCTTGGATTTGAAGTTTCTCACGCTTAGTTGAGTTTACCTAAGGTGAAGTGCGGCGGCTGGAAGCGAATGCATCGTAAGCCTGTCAAAATAGGAACCGATTTCCCGTCTGGACCCAACAAGCCTTTCACAGCCAGCTCATAAGCTTCCTGTGAGTTCATGTCTACACTGGAATACCTGTTGTGAGGGATAATAACAGTCATTAATTAATAATTTTGCTCCTTGTAGTGGCCGAAATTAATACACGTCGTGCAAATGAAGTCGGTTGCCTACGTTCTCAGGGCTTTCTGATTGGCTCCCTCCAGCATGGCAAGCACTCGCTCCATCTTCTCCTGAGTGATGTGATCTGATGAACGAGATCGTGTTTAAGGACAAATGCAACCAAATACTATTACTTATACAGCATAAATACAACAGTTAATATGTGTTTAATACAAAAAATACAGCTAAAGAAAAATGCAGGACTGCCTAATGGGTAAAGATGTTAAATTAAGAAATTATTTGCATAAAAAAAAAGTTCTTACCATAAGTGGATCGTTCCACAACTCGACTCGTGTGAGTAAAATCATGTGTTGCCATCCCAAATTCACCTTCCAGTGTGTAATCCTAAATCAGAACCAAACATTGAACTTTGCCTAAGAAGTTTAACTTAAGTGCATAATTTCCCGTATAAGGTAAAACAATTAGATGTGAGAAATGACCCTGGTGGTTTGTATCCCGTAGAGATCGTTCAGGATCTTGTTCCCATTCCCCACGGCCATTACTGCAAGAACAGAAGCTGAATAACTGCTCTGGGATTTTCTAGAACAGATAAACTTTTGCTGTATGTGCCAGAGTAACGTTTTACCAAGAACACCAGAAGATGAAGTATCCAGGCGGTGACCCACTCCAACTTTGAGTTGCTGGAATTCAGGTCCAGTCACTGAAACATTGGAAGATGTAATTTTACAGGATGATGCCAGAGCTGAATATAGCAATGACATCAATAACAATTAACCCATATTTTTCTCGCTCTTTTCCATAATCACACCCCCTTCCCATCTTCTGTGAGCTTTAAAGTCTCAGCCACTAAAACCAGAATACACATGGTGGCCAACTTCAGTCCAGGTGAGCTTCTTATCCTGCCTCCCTTTAGATGCCTCCCTTCTCAAACACTTCTGAATCAAATGAATGGTTTATTACCAGGTGGTGGATTCAGCCATTTGAATGGGGTGAGAAAAGACGCATCCAAGAGTTGCAGGTTGGGTCAGACTTTAGAAAGGTCTTACAGTGGCAGCAGCCCAGGGCCCTGATATTTTGGGGGAGACCCAAAAGATTTTTTTTTGTATTAATAAATGTGTATTTTGGAAAAAATCTACTTTATATACTCGTTAGACCCACATCTGGTGAGTTGTGTTAATAGTTTGGGGATTTTTGTGAAGAAAAACAACATTCATGCAATTCAAAATCACAAAGTTCTAGTTAACTTCAACATGAAGATGGAAGACAGGGAACATATTAAGCCTAACATGCATCAGTTCATATTGATGGGTAGGACTTATAAATATGTTAAAATTTGGATTGTATTTTTGTTTTCTTCTTTAGAGCAGTGGTTCCCAACCCTGGTCCTCAAGGCTCACTGACCTGCATGTTTTAGATGTTTTCCTGCTTCAACACACGATTTCAATTGTTGGCTGATTAACGGGGTTTTGCTGAGTTGCAATCATCTGAATGGGGTGTGTTGAAGCAGGGGAAGACCTAAAACATGCAGGTTAATGTGCCTTGAGGACCAGGGTTGGGAAACACTGCTTTATGAAGAGATTAAAGGAAATGAAAAAGCAGATAAATTAGCAAAAAGAGCATTAGAAATGGCAATAACAATTAGAATTCCTTTTGGGAAAGGAGAAGGAAAATCACGTATTAAAAATAAAGAAAAGAAGAATGGCAAAAAAGATGGAACGAAGATAAGAATGGGAGAAAATTATATAAAGTGCAAAAGTCAGTATTAATTACAAATATTAATGAGAGAAACAGAAGGGAAGAAATAATTATGACCAGATTAAGAGTAGGTCATACCTTTTTAAATGACACCTTATATTTAATAGGGAAGAAAAATAATGATAAATGTGAAGGATGTGGTGAGAAAGAAAATGTAGAACATATATTAATGAACTGTAGAACATATCAATCTGAAAGGGAGAATTTGAAAAGAATAGTTAGAAGGACAGGTCAAGAAGGGAGACTTAAAGTAATATTAGGAAATGAAGGAAACATAATGGATATTTATAGACTAAGGAAAGCATTATTTATTTTTCTTAAAAATACAA
>CAEGAF010156519.1:0-15212 GCA_903067075.1 Micropoecilia bifurca
CAAAGAAGTGGTGAGAAAACATGTTTCTTTTAATTGAAACAGTACAAACTGTAGCTGACATGCATTAGTAAAGTAAATAAAGTGAACCAAGTTCCTGCTCTGAATAGTTTGATACCTTTTAAACCTGAACATCTGAAGGAATCACTCTAAGCCTGATGACCTGGTGCGAAGCAAGCAATGAGTGAGAAAAGTGACAGTTGGACGTTATGATACTTGCAGATGAGTATCGATTTTTTTCTAGGAAATAAAAATAGATATATATCGCGATATCGATATTATTATACAGCTCTACATGTCCCGTTATGTTCACAGCGCTTCATCACAAACGATCCAGCTTGTGATGCACCAGAAATCTTTACAATTTTCGCGCCGTTCGCTTAATGCACGATCTACGATGTTTTTTCCATGGATGGATTCCTGAAGCTACTCATCAACTGGAGCATTAGTGTAATGCATGTTCAGCTAATTTGAACACATTCTCTAAAAATGCTCACAGTAAGTCTGGGGAGTTAAAACCATCAAACCTTTGCAGGGCAGACAACGTTCTGTTCATTTGCTTGAAAGAAAAATAAGCGCAACTCCGCAAAACGACGAGTTTCTATGCACCACATGCTGCTAGGACAAGTTATTTAGTAACCAAAACGAAATGATCTTGTCTGCAACAAAGCCAGGAGTCATCTGATGGTCTAAGGGACCCTGTTCCTTAGACCTTAGACGCTTTGGGACTCGTGTGCAGTTGAAATACAGCATCTTTTCCATTCACTTCGACTCCATTTGTCCTGGTTTATATGAAATCAGCCTCAATTCCTCGGCGTTGTCCATCAACAGCCCGCAGACAAAGGCCGCGCCATGCCGGCTGTGATGGAGCCGCTTCCCCCGGCCTAAGCACATGCAGGCCCGGCATCCTGCGGGGGACATCGGGCCACTCAGGCGGTTGTTTCCAGATTTAACCTGCCCTCACATGGCACGACGCTGCCATCCACCGAGGGGCTTAACAGCGACAGCTGTGGCCGCCTGCGGCCCCCAAAGCTCGGCAGGAGGATCCGGAGCAGCACGTGTCCCGGTCCGTCCCCGGCCACGCTGCTGTCTGCACAGCTTCCCCCGATTTAGGTTTTATTTTAACTGTGCAAGTTAAAATATGATCATACTTACTAAAACGCCACCAAAAATCCTATTTTCGGACACGATGAAGATGATATAGACGGGAGGGAGTCACGATGGAGAGGCTAAATAGGAGCTAGAGAAGGGCGGTGGCTACTTCCTGGAGCGCAAAAGCGAAACTGATGGGTTTTTTAGGTGCTGAATTCATATTTAACTATTCTACCTGTATTTTAATACTTATAGGTTTAATTGTTTATAACCTGCAACACTATAAATTTAGAGCATTTTAACAGGGTAACTTAATGGCTTCCTACAAAAAATGCTATTAACCCTCACATGCACCCCAGAGTTTAGACAGAGCCCGACCCAGTTTAGTAAATAACCACGATAAGAGAAAAAACTGAAGTTGTTATTATGACACATAAACAATCTATAGACGGAATTAACTTACCAACTGGTCAGTTGTATTAAAAACTGTTGTCTTTCAATCGGTTGATTCTCTGAATTGCCGTAAAGGCTGTCGGAGAGCTAGCAGCTTCACAACGTGCTAGAGTGCCCGGATACCGGTTCTCACCTCCGCAAACCGAACAACTAAATCCCGCCTCCTCAAACATTCCTAGCAAATGAAATTCGATGTTAAGGTTAGTAGACCAATCGCTGGAGGGGGACCACGAGGAGGGGCGCTAAAGAAAACCAATCCACACGCGCAGAGGAAGGTGCGATGGATTTAGGAACTGGCTTACACCGGTGGTGTTGAGTGGCGGCGCACCGGTGGGGTTTTCCCGCTTGGAGGCGACAAAAGCATTCGGTCAAAGTTGAAATACGTTCAGTTCTTCATTGTATGCGAAATGTTTGTGAATCTAAAAGCAAAAATTTTTTAGCAGAAACATTATAAATGCTATCCAGTGACTGCAAATAATATGTGAATTCTCCAATTTTGAAATATAAATTTCCATCAAAAACTAATAAGCTATAGAAGCTCTTTAGGTGACCTGCTGCTGTACCCTGCCTCTCACAATAATAAGCAGGTATAAACAACAGATGGACGGATTTTCTATTAGGTTCATCATCAGGTTCAAAAGGTTATGTTTATCCAAAAGTTGTTTGTACTATATAAAGAATTAAATGCATCCAGCATTAAAAAAAGTGGGTTTCAGTTGGAAAATTACTGAAAATCAGCAATGAAAATGTCATAAGAGCGCTGGCTTAATATTTTATCTGCCATTTTCTAAAGAAAACTATTGATTAGTATTTTTGTGAAATAATTGATGACACCACTCTGAACATAACATTTCCCATGTTAGAAGTGAAATAATATGTCATTATGAAAATGTAGAACAATTACTATCCCATGAATATTGACTTAAAACAAGCCCATATCTTGCTGAAAAGTTACTTGTAAGTTAGTTTTGTCTTTTTCCACATGTACAAATTTGCACTAGAAGCTACACCAAAATTTCTTGTTAGGATTTTTAAAATGTATTTATTTATTTTTTGCAGTGCTATGTCATGTCAAAGGTTGTTCAGTTATGAAAATGGTCTAGTCAGAGCTAGGAACTAAATCCTAACAGGTGAGAATATGTGCTAAGACTAAACAAAAGATGAAGCTCATGTTATATCCCTTTACATATTTTTTGAATGAATGATAGAAATATCAGGAGTAATTGCCAATATAACATGATTTCAGCACTGCAGAAAAATTGTTTATGTAGACTTTAATTAATTTTCAGATTTTCATCAGAAAATTTGAGCTAAAAACATTAACATGAGTTTATTTTTGGATTTACACCCGATTCCTTTATTGACTTGCCCTTTCTGGGGAAGAATGAAGAGGCATTTATTTCTTCCCGCTGTGGCAGAGAGGAGGCACTGCATGCTTTATGGACGAGCACCAGAGGTTGTTTCACATTCCTGACTCTGGAGTCTGGATGAGCGGGTAGGGATGGTAACTGGGTGCTCTGCCTCTCCCTCTGCCGTCTCCCAGGGGACCATGTGCAACCTCAGTCGACCAGAAGAAAATGAAACACAAAAAGTAAGGAATGCTGGCGCAAAGGCACACAGAAACTCAGCCTAATAAGGCAGTATGTATGAGGACACAATGTCCTCACAGCCAGACAACATGAACACTTCCTGCTTTGGTTAGTCTGTAACATTTGTGAATATAATATTATGCTATTTGGACTTTATGACACAAATTACAATTAAGTACATTTTATGCAATCAATGAAATCAGTCAAAATCTTTATTATTTGATGGATGACAGTAGAGTAAAATTGTGACAAATCACAATCTATCATAATACTCAGATGGAGAACTGGAGCTTGTGAAATCATAACAGGTTTTCACATGAGATTAGGTTTTTCCATCACCATAGGCTTCTTGGTGTCTTCTCTGGATTTTGTTCATCTTGATTGACCTGTTGTATGGATAGCCAGGCCTTTGCGAGTTTGCAGTTGTGTCACATGTTTTTGATCTTCACATGAAAAACTGAGAAGCTCTCTTTGAGATGTTCAAAGTTTTGGATATGGTTTTATAACCCAACTCCGCTGTAACCCTTTCCACAATTTCATAAAGAGCAGAGCAGAAAGGTGAGTCTGGTGTCTGCTTCAGTCTTCATGATGCTGTTTGTTCACAAATGTTCCTTCATAGAATAACTATATATAAATCAAATAACACACAGGTAGACTCTAATTTATTAATTACTTTTTAGAATATTTAATTTTATTTATAAGTATTAGAATATAGGGGCTGAATACAAATGCATGACACATTTTTGGGTTTTTGTTCGAAAGAATTTGTCAACCATGTGTCACTTTTCTTCTGCTTCACAGTTAGTTGTTACTTGCCATGGTCTTGCTAACACCATCCATCCGTTTTCTTTACACCCTTGTCCCTTAGTGGGGTCAGGAGGGTTGCTGGTGCCGATCTCCAGCTAACGTTTTGGGCGAGAGGCGGGTCACCAGGTCGCCATTCTGTCGCAGGGCAACACAGAGACACACAGGACAAACAACCACACACACACCTAGTGGCAATTTAGAGAGGCTAATTAACCTGACAGTCATGTTTTTGGACTGTGGGAGGAAACCGGAGTAGCTGGATAAAACCCACACATGCACAGGGAGAACATGCAAACTCCATGCAGAAAGACCCGGGTTGGGAATTGAACCCAGAACCTTCTTGCTTCAAGGCAATAAATCTGCTGGCAGATATTCTGTAAATATGCATTAGGCTCTGTGCAGATCAGATGGTGACTGGAACCGTTTCATAGCTTTCTAAGATGAGTGTGATTGCTTCATTTGAGGAGGTTTGAGAAAATGGTTGTATCAACTGTCACATAAAGATGCTCTAAACCTGCAAAAAGAAAACTTCTTAATTACTGCATGGAAATAAAACTGATAATTTTATGATTTTATTAAAATTAAGATAGATTCTTAATTTTAATAATTTAATATAAATTATAATTTAATATAAAATGTTTAAGAAGATTATTCTGATTTAGAGGTTTGCAAAACAGTTCAAAACAGTTAAGCATGCATGCTGCTTAAAACAGCAAGATAAGCTTTCTGATGCTTGAAAGGCCAAAAAAATGTCAAAAATTTCACACATGATAAACAAAGTCTGGCTTCTGGTGCTCTACAGATGCCGAGTCAGATCATCTGACTTAAAAAATTCTTTTGCAGAGAAGACTGATGCAGATATGGAGCCATGCTCAGATGTTTTTGAAGACATTTATTCAGGAAAAGAACTAGACCGAGCTCTTTATGTCACAAAAAAAAAACATGGTGAGAAAAACTCAGCCTGCGAGGTTCCCCCCTCATTAGCAAATCATTTTTAAAACTTATTTTCAAATATAAGCACACACACGCACTGCTTTTAAGAGCACACATTTGTCTGGAAATTGATAAAAAATTACAAATCTGCTACCAGTAGTCAAACTGCTAAAAAAATACAGAAAATGACAGTAAAAATGAAGGAGCCCACCACCAAAAGAGTGCAAAAACTGAACAGTAAGTTTAGTAGGAAGCAAGCAGAGGGAGCATTTATTTAGAAACTTTATTTTTGACTTTACAGTTTCATTCTTCTGGTCTCAACTGGTCCCAAATAAAAAAAAAAAGCCCTGAACACATCATGGAACAGACAGCATATAATAATGTCAATGTAAATTTACATCAGAGGTCTTTAGTTTTTACCTTACTGGGTTTTTGTTAAAAAACAAATAAAAGAATTGAAATGTTCACAAACACATGATGTCATTACAGACTGTGAACTTTTATAGTTTTGGAAAGTTTTTTTTAGTGGTATAGCTAGAAAAGATAAGTAATAATAGGAAAGTAACACAAAACTTGCAGTTAGCACCTTAATTGCATTCTCTTTATTAACTTATGGATCATCAGCACCTTGTCCGGTTAGTAGCGACTAGAGGTTTCTCTCAAACTGTTGCTGCCCATTAGAAGAACTTAGATGATGAGGTCTTTGTCCACATCCTCTGCAAACACAAAGAAAACATATTAATGAGTTAGAGTGTGAGGACAAGAAGTGGCAGCCATGTCCTGATCATTAAAGGCACTTGATCAATATGTTGTAATCAGTGTTTTAGCAGTTTGCTGCTGTGGTAAATACAGGTAAGTTAACACACTGCTAAGCAGGAAAAACATTAGCTTTCATTTTTACTAAGCAACTGTTGCTGTCCACCATTCTGAGAACATTTATAAGGTAATTAAAAATAATTTGAAGTCCATCACTCAAAAGATTATCTGCATTTGAAAACACTTAGAGGCAGCTGCCAATCTTACATGAGGTGCCAGCAGATCCTCCTGATCTGAGTAAGACCAGGCAATGTTCTACTAGTTGTGAAAACTCTACTAGTTGTGAAAAAAGAATGAAGGTATTCCAATGGCCTAGTCAAAACCCAGAAACTAACACGATTGAAAAGTTGTGCTTCCTGGATTTGCAATAAATAATGGCAGTGCCGAACCTGTTGTGTTAAAGGTAAATTCTGCTGCCTTTAAATAAGAATTTCATCAAAGTTTAAATTCTAGAGATAAAACACAATTCCGGTTGTGTCAAAGGTCACAGGCTAATATAAAGAATGAAACAGGAGCGTTTTGTCCACCAATTGTCACTCACGCTCTTTGATGCCGAAGCAGGAAGCCCACTCCTCCAGGGCGATGTATTTGTCACTGTCGGCATCACACGCCTCGAAGAAGCGAGTGGTGCAATGCTCCATGGGAATGAGGGGAGCGCGCAGGGGGGCGAGCTCCGAGTGGGTCAGGTACCTGATGGAAAACAAAAACAGCATTAATCATGTTTTATAGAGTAAAACATGACTCAATAACACCAGGGCAGAAATGATACTTGGATACACTTTGTATATTTTCCCCTCCAATACAGTCATTGAACATTCAGCAGGGAAACCAAGACATTCCACAACTACTCTTTCAAATGCCTTCATGGGGATCCTAAAGCAAACCCAGACCTGGAAGGACATGTAGCTCTAAAGAAAAGCATCTTGATCAGCCGCCTTAATCCCCTCAAAGGTTCATTTCAGTTCAGTAGAACAGCTGCATCTATCTCCAGCTCCAAACAGTCTGCATAACAAACTCCAGTCACCCACAGGAAGCTAACTTAAGCTCCACTTACATTTCCTTCAACCAATAGGAGACAGAATTTTCCCAAAACACTCAAATACTCCTGGATGGTGGTAATAATGGGAATATCAACTTAAATTTGCTGCACAAAGCAACCATATCAATATTGGATACATAAATTTTTTCCTTCTTTTATATTGAGAGGTGCTAAGTGTATCAGTGCTACTGCAGCATAGCTGAAGGAGCCAATAGGTCTCCAAACATCAGCACATTTCCCACATCCTTACCCGTCGACGGGGTGCTGGTCAAGCTGGCCGAACTGCCAGTGGACGGGGAAGATGTACATGTTGTAGTTCTTCTCGAAGTCGCGGGCCAACAGGTCCAGAGAGTGTTCACCGGCCTGCAGCCGCTTCTCGTTCTCAAAGA
Organism: Micropoecilia bifurca; assembly: GCA_903067075.1. Taxonomy (NCBI): domain Eukaryota; kingdom Metazoa; phylum Chordata; class Actinopteri; order Cyprinodontiformes; family Poeciliidae; genus Micropoecilia; species Micropoecilia bifurca. The sequence continues at coordinate 7,116 of CAEGAF010156519.1, forward strand.
TCTTCTTCACCTGAAAAACAGGACAGGTGTGGTTTTATATCCGAGATTCCCAATGGAAAATTAATGAGTTATTTAAAACTTGAGATGTTAGGAAGCTAACAGTTCAGTTATTTTTCTTTCCCCTCATTTAAAAGCAAATCAAACATCATTACAGTAAGCCATCTGCTTGCATGTCTTCATTTCTTTAACATCCTGATGCAGCACATCAAGAACGCTCTTAGTTACAGTATCAGAATGACAACAGCTTGGAAGGTCATTGTTTTGAGATAAACTCTCTAAAGGCTAAACTCAGAGCAGATTCAGGAAAGATCATTACAATCCAGGGCAGGAGAGCAATTAGTCTTTATGAATTAAATCTCAAAATTAAAATCTCTTTAAGTATGTTAGCAACTATTTATGCTGCAGGTCAGTATTTTATACCCTCTCAAACATGTGACAGTGTCACAGTTTTCGTTGATTCCAGCTATTTAGTGAGTTACAGGCTTTTGATTGACAACGGTTTGTCACAATGGCTGAAAAGAAGACAAGCACTAACGCACAACTTTAAATGTGGATTTTCTCACCCTAAGCTTCTGCTTCTCGGTCAGCATGTTGTTGTCCTCGTCGCGCTCATACAGAGTCACCAGAACGTTCTTCAGCCAGTCCCTCATGCGGAGAGGGAACTCGTTCAGCTCGTTGTCCAGGCAGGCCTCGATGTCTGCACAGAGCAAATAAAGTCACCATTCAATACAAATAATTAACACAAACTTTAAAAGCATATGCTTAACATCTTGTTTGATGACTTAAGGATAGCTATTCTTATAAGACAAAGCATTTTAGAAGTTTTGTAAACTTCAAACTGCATTTGCTTCAGTCAGACTGATTAAAGACAAATGTTGGCTTTTTTCATCATCTTAACCGTGAGCTCATGTTTAACTATTTAATATGATTCAGATATGTTTATCCTCAACTATGCTGCAGACTGAATACTGTTTTTGTCTTGCAAACTGAGATGTGCTGTGATCTCCGTCCGAACCCCGCAGCCCTGACTCATCTCCCTGAGCTGCATGTGTCACGTTCAGAGAGAACAGACGAAGAAATGCAGCCAGCGTGTCTGGACAGAGACCGCAGGATCCGACACGACAGTCCAACCCTCACATCAATCTGAGCAGACAGTGCAGACATGAGAAGAGGCAGGACTCTGAGAGTCTGAAGTAAGAGCCGAGCTCGGCTTCAGCTCCTTCACTTTTTCCATACATGTGAGAGGAAACTACGCTGCACATGTAAGCAGCAGGGTGTCAAAACAAATATTAGTCCAATTCACAAAGCGGCACAAGAGGAAGAGGCATAAATTCTACTTAAAGTTTGCTTTTCCTTTGTTAGCTAAGATCCTCTTGAGTTATACATTGCAGAGAGTGTTGCATTATGATATGTTATACAGTCTTGGAAGAGGTCAAGCACTCACATTTGCAGGGTCCAATGTAGTCCATGTGCAGCTTGTGGCCCTTCTTGGTTCCCTCCAGAGCGCACTTGGTGGCAAAGAAGTGGCAGGAGGAATCGTAGGTCTTGTTGTCGGTGCCACAGACCTGGAAACAAAAAACAACTCAAGTAAAAATGCAGCAGATGATAAAACAGATGATCATTTTATTAGAGACAAATGTATTTTCACGCAATTGTTTATGACCCCTTTCAAACTGAGAAGATTAGAAAAATAAATGCATCTTAGATTTGGATACATTTATGCAGTGCAGAATTATATGGTGTCAAATAGCTTCTAGAAAAAGGTCTTTAAAAATATATATAACTGAAGCATTTTTATTTATTCTGCTTTTCATCGAGATGCTGTGAAATTGTTGCACTTTTGGCAAAAGGTTATACAATAATAATATATGTGGCTTGTTTAATGCCCTTCTTCTTCTCTGCATTTGGTGTAAATTCTTTGTTTTATATATGTGTATTTTTTTTTTACCCAAACCAAAGGAAGCACTGCTGACTCTTGGTGAGAAAGAGGGGGAACAATGGGTAAAATCAGAATGTGTAATGTTTACTTGCTTTTTTTTACAAAAACGGTTTGTTACCTCATGTTGAATAGATATCATGTATGTATTGTGATAGACATGTACCGTTTTAACTCACATGCTCAAACTCTCCTTCGACAGCAGGGCAGGTGGAGGGGTCCTGGCACACACACATGGGTGTGTTGCTGTCATCGACCTCACACACTTTGCCCTTCTTGCAGTGGTAGTTCAAGCAAGGATCTACAAGAAAAATCAAATTAATGCAAAAGTTAACGACACAATTTTGTAAATAAAAAAACAAAATAGCTTCAGCAAAATTGTTTAATATTTTAGGTTCTTAATTTTTACTTTAGCTTCAGTTGTTTGTGCGTTTTGATTTCTATCCCAGTTTAAATTACTGAACAAATGAACCAAAAGTTTGAAACTTGTGAAAGTTATTATCCATTGTTGTTCAAACTAGATAAATACTTTTCAATTCTACTTTTCTGAAGCAAAAATAGCATTTTCGCTCTAACACAGTAAGACTCTTGCACAAATATATAATAATGTGGCATCTCTGTCTGATCCATGTGGGAATCTTTCACATTATTAAACAGAATGTATTGTTTATTTGACAAAAAATTACTTTTAATAGAAAAATATCCAGTGGATAAATTCCAGCTGAAGAGGGATGTAATAAACAGCAGCCAGACAGGAAACACGGATGAGCTCTTTGGAAAAAACAGTCTCCACATTTTCCCCCCTGGATTATGAAATAACTGGAGTCTTGGACCTGAGGGAAGGAACAACCTAAAGCTGAGGAAATGTGACACAGTACAGTTTGTGCCACAGCTGCAATTGACAACTTGAGCAGAGTCATCAAGCAGATCACCCAGAAGAAATTTTCTTTCAATTAGCTGAAGAAGCATCAAGTATTTACTTCCCCTCCAGCAACTGGCTTTGCAGCTTTAGCTTGAAAAACTTTAAGGGCTAAATGACATGTTGAAAACAAAATGTTGACAGACGTCAGAGCTTGAGATGGTGACTACTTTGTAGAAAAAAGGGAGAGTTACAAAATGTGTCCCTCATAAAAATCTTTCTGGCGACAGATGTTTGAAGAAATGGGTCTGATGTGAACTAATACTGGTCACTGATTACAATGTCTGTCTAAATGCAGCCACACTTCTTGAGTTTTTAATTATTGTTATTGTGTTAGTCTGTAATTCAGCTATTTTCCTAATTTTCTTCTCTTTAGTGAATAAATCATAATTTAGTTGTTTATTTTTTGAAGTAAATTTTGAGCTTTATGCTTTGCTGCCATGACTTTTGTCTTGCAAGGCCCATTGTGTTATGACCAGATGGTTGGCGTCTGGTCAACCATCTGTTAAGCTATTAACATCTGTTAATAGCTTAACTGTTGTTAAGCTATTTTCGGCTACATTGCACTTACTTTCTGTCCTTAATGATTTTTAAACATATTTCCCAATCTTGGACTTGAAAACAAACAAAAAAATGATAATGAGCTACATACTTGAACACAACTGGAAAAGAGAAAGTACAAAATATGTGAAGTAAACTTTTTAATATGCCCTGGATGATTGTAAACAGCTTGCAGGCTCTCAAGTCTTCAACTTTTGCTGCTTATTGAGTTTTCCGTGGTTGAATTGCCTCTTTAAGCTGGGTGGAACATATAATCACAGGCATCTGCATGCAGAATGAGGGAGTCTGTCATTATGTCTGCTTTGTGTGCCAGCTTGAGCAAACCCTGAAACCTCTGTATAGCTGCACCCAGTCGCCAGAATGCAGCCGAAATACTTTCAGGTTGTTATTCAAAGAAGGCTGCTGCTGCTGCAGACAAAAATCACTGAAACAGCCTTTTGTGTCAAAATTAATCCTATTAGACATGTTTGCACAAAAGAATAATCATGCATACTTTGTGATATCTAGATTTTAAACCCTTCATGTGGAGAATTGGACTATGCTTAAAACTCCCAGACCTTGTTTACATTACGTTTAAGCTTTATTTGCGTTAGGTGTGAACTTGGTTCCAAACAAGCCATTTAGAGTTACTTTTAGAAGGTTTGGCTTCCTGCTGAAGCAAGAGATGTTAATGGTTTAGAAAAACCAATCTTCCTATATTAACAAGTTACAAACTTACTCTCAACAACAACATCTTCGATATCGATGGCCTCATCAAACTCTCCAACCTCGACCTGCACTGGGTTGGTTCCCACCTCTGGTTCCTGGAACGCAGCACATGTCAGAGTTCAGACTTTGAATAGATGATCAATGATCTTTTGGAACATCTAGTTTCAGATTCATCTCTCCATGGTTTCCTCAAACGACTCATTTTTTGCCTTCAAAAAGGCTTGAAGCACCACCAGTCCTTCCCTGAAGGCCGACGGAGTCTGAGAGACCAGAAGATCCAGCAATAAAAAGCAGCTGGATCCACATGTGGTCAGGCCCAAAAAGAAAGCAAACCCAACGGTTTCCTGGCTAGCTTAACCAGTGGCTAAATTTAACAGCTGTGGGATCGCTGGTCCCGCTGGACCTCTGGAGCAGGAAACCATAAAACGTTCACATGAAAGCCCAAGATTTTCTTTTGAATAAATTTGTGTAAAATCCAGTGCTGCTAAAGACATGTTAAGCTGGTATTTTCTTACAATAAGGAACATTACTGAACATGATGCAAATTTTCCTTATTGACAAGTAAAAGTGTTTTGATGTTCAATTCTGGCAGAAAGACTGAAAGCTGCAGTTTTTACTTTAATATCTCATCTGGTTAATAGCAACACAAACTCAACTTTCTGCTGTTTTACTTGGTGGTTAAAGCCCAATTAAAGACTTAATTACAGCATGTTAGTTAGCTGCTAATATTTTCACAATAGTTCGCAACCTTTACAAGTCTGTGAAACCGTTTTCTGTCTTCAGATCTAAAAAATCCAAAGCTCTGTCACAGATCAAATTGAAGAACAGCTGTGTGGCGGAAAACACATCACAGATGCCTGACAGACGAAATGTCTAAGGAGAAAAAAATGTATTTAAAAGTTTATTCCAGTTTACAGAATCAGGACAAATGAGATGTTAGTTCATATAAGTTATTGTTGTGTTTTGCAGAGAAACCCCACGAAATGACTTTAATGACAAGTCATTTTCTGTGCTTGAGAGAGTTTCTGCGGTTCTCTCAAGGGCTTTCCTGAAATATTGAAATACAATTATGGGCTTTTTTCAAGGTAGAGTGAACGAAATCCACTGATGAAGAAATAAATTGGTCTTGCAGATAACAAACAACAAATCATCTGGACTGACCTCAGCAGTTGGGTCTTCAGTAACCAGCTCCTCCACAACTGGCTCCTCCTCAGCCTGCAACACAAAAGCAGGAATGATCTGATTACAGACACTCGATTGTCCACACAATGAAAAATGTTATACACGTGAAGGAGACAGCAGAGCAACTCTCAGGGGAGGAATTGGCCTTGGAAAAATGGTTAGCCCAAACAAACTTTACATGGGAAAGCACAGCACAGTCAGAACTACAGAGGAAGTCTACTAAACAATGAGGGGTGATCATGGGAAAGAAGACGTCATGGAGAACAGTGAGTACAGACCGGAAAGACGGTTCTTCCTGGCTCTGCCTCTCAGACCTCATTGTAAGGCGTTAGGTTAGCCTGAGCTATGCCTGTAGTTATGCTGCTGCATGTTTAGGACAACATTTCCTCTCATTCTTCTCCTCCTACTCTTCTATTTGCATTAACTGCAGTTAATTCAACTGTTATTTTTATGCTTTCTCTCAGTTTTTTCTCTCCATAGAAGCTACATCTAGTCTGGCATTTTGTTTGGCTTCAATACATTTTTGAAGGAGGTTTTGAGGGATAAAGCTGCTATCAACACATTTTTCTACCTCTTTTGCTATTAACTTTTTACTTTCCATTGACATAGAAATTACAACTATATAAATTCTTCTGTTTCTTTTTATGTATTTGCTCTGCCTTCTCAAATCCCACAGTCGGCCATGGCAGACGGCCACTTTTAGTGAGTCAGGTTCTGGTTCTCCTGCCAATTTCTTCCTATTCCTTCCAATTCCTTCCTCCAGTATGAGGATTGGTATAAAGCCTTCGACACAAACTCAATGGTTGTCCAAGACAAAATTCTGCAAGTCACTGACTTGATGGGTTTCCTTACAGAGACATTTTGTTGCTAATTTCAGTAATTAACTGAGCTTAATGCACTGTTGGAGAACTACAATCAATTGAACTTGAAATGATTGTTTGTAAAGTGCCTTGAGGTTACATTTATTCTGAAATGAGACTATGTAAATAAGCTGAAGGAACCAAGAAGGGAAAATGTTCACAAAAGGACTAGAAATGGCCACAGAGACTTGAACTCACAGGAGCAGCGATGGTGTGGCCAGCCAGGCACAGGAGGAAGACGATCCACACCCTCATCTTCAAAGACTGTAAGGAAAGACAGAGAACCCGTTCTAACTTTCTACTTGTCATCAAATTAAAGACTGTAGGAGATGCTTTAGAATGACAGGTGCCATCAAGCCTTAATATATTTGTGTGAACATTTGCAGTTCCACGTCTTTATCTGTTGTTTTCAGTAGTTGGTGTTCATTCACTAGGAATAAACCTCTCAGAGTTTTTGTGTGAATGCAAATTTCACTAACTTCAACATCTTAGTATTAAAGTATAGAGCTGCACATGTCATTCCTGATCTAATGACCTGTGCAGCTCCTTCCTTCCTTCGTTGAGATCAAAAATATCGTTCGTTCGTTCGTTCGTTCCTTCCTTCCTTTCTGCTTCCCTCCCTGCCTTCATTCCTTCCCTTCCTCTTTCTTTCTTTCTTTCTTTCTTTCTTTCGCACTGCATGCTGGGAGTTGGTGGAGGAGCGTGTGGTGAGAGGGCTGAGATTGGGAATTTCTAGCTTGTTTGTTCTTATTTTTGTTGGTTTTCTATGGGTTTTGTTCTTTAAAATAGTATCGTTGTAGAGTTAGGTCGAGTGTAATTGATTACATTTCTGAGTGTAACACCGGCATTTTTGCCTTTTGGCAAGATGCCGGAAATGGATTTGACCAAACTTACGAGACAACATGGTTTGAAGATCGTACCCATTAGTCCCACTATGACAGTAGAGGATTGTAGTTTGGCATGGAAGGAGGAAAAGCACCTGGCATCGATGGACTTCCCAGCGAATTTTACAAAGCTTTCTGGTCTGACCTCTGCGTTGACCTGTTGGAGGTTTTTGAAGAAAGTTTTGCTGAAGGATTTCTACCACAGAGCTGCAGGAGAGCAGTTCTCACTCTGCTGCCAAAGAAAGGTGATCTTCAGGAGATTAAAAACTGGCGACCTGTTTCTCTGTTGTGTACAGACTATAAACTGTTGTCGAAGGTGCTGGCAAACAGACTGAAAGAGGTGATGGATCAAGTTATTCATCGAACACAAACTTACTGTGTCCCTGGCAGATCAATGTTTGATAATATTTCTTTAATTAGAGACATTTTGGACGTCTCCAGATCATTGGGTTGTGATGCTGGTTTAGTTTCTTTGGACCAGGAAAAGGCTTTTGACAGAGTTGAGCACCGTTACCTGTGGAAGGTGCTGGAGAGGTTTGGTCTCGGCTCTGGATTTATTGCCAAGATTATGGTTCTATATGAAAACATTGAGAGTGTACTGAAAATTAATGGTTGTCTGTGTAAACCTTTTAGAGTTACAAGGGGTGTTCGACAAGGTTGTTCTTTGTCCGGAATGCTATATGCTTTGTCTATTGAACCACTGTTAAAGAAAATTAGGTCACATATTGAAGGACTGGTTTTACCAGGGTGCAATGTATCTTTTTCTTTATCAGCTTATGCCGACGATGTCATTGTTATTGTCAAAAATCAAGATGAAGTGAATAATTTAGGTAGAATTGTTGATCTTTTTTCAAAATTATCAGCCGCTCGTGTCAACTGGGCTAAGAGTGAAGCTCTGGCAATAGGAAGTTGGTTTTGTGGGCTTCCTCAACTTCCAGGTAGTTTGAAATGGAAAAGAGGGGGTTTGAAATATCTTGGTGTATATTTGGGAGATGAGAACACAGAAAAAAAGAACTGGGAGGGAGTGATGGAGAAAGTAGAGGGAAG
>CAEGAF010156521.1:0-10324 GCA_903067075.1 Micropoecilia bifurca
ACACACACACACACACACACACACACACACACACACACACACACACACACACACACACACACACACACACACACACATATCCAGTCTTTGAGTTCAACGGGGGCCTTGGCTGACTCTGTGGTGCCTCTGTCAACATCAGATACTCACGTAGCCCCTCTCACCCGTCTTCTGACGCCATCACCCCTCACTTGCCTTGTCCTGTTTTCTCCCCACTGTTGCTCTTTCCGACCCTTGACTCCTCTCTGTTCCCCTCGCCGTGTATTATAGACTGCCTCTGGCTTTTTCCACTGTCCCTGTGTTTGTTTGCAAAGAGAGCAGGGCCCTTTACAAAGATGCCTTCTCTGCTCATACGGACACCATATTTTAAAGGAAGCATGACAGTTTAATGGAGCCTAAACCACAGCGCATGGACAAAATGAAAGTCACTTTGTGGACAATCAAAACAATTTAATGAAGTGCCGCTCACACTTAAACTGAACACATAAACTAAAAGGCACATTACTCTTTAATACAGAACATATTAAAGAATAAATCAGCCTGGAATCCCTGAGGGGGGAAATTCACTGAGTGAAAAAGTTTCTTATTTCGAAAAAAAATGTAACCTAATGTTAAATGATTACTTAACCTGACAAAACAAACCATTTCCAGTTACTAAAGAAATTATTGTGTTTGGACATTAATAGGATCTTGCATCTATACAGTGTAGCCACAGCTGCTCCGGACCAGGCTGCTATACAATCGGCACCATAGGGCCAACTTACCATGCAAGTCTTTGAGAACCATGTATTATTTTTTTCTGCTGCCCAATTATACACTTTGTCCTGCTTTATTAAAAAAAATCCACAAAATTACAATGAGGTTTTTGGTTGCAGGGTGAACCGATAAGTTCAAGGAATATGAATGTTTTTGTGAAGCACTGTACACTCTAGAGACTGTGTTTAAAAAGTTACTTAGAGGAAGAAATATATATGAGAGAGAGGGAGAGAGAGCGCACAAAGGAGGAAAAATAGGATATTTATGCAACAGTGAAGCAGAACGGACAGACTGACCTCCTACTGTTTCAGCTGGGCCTCTGATGTCATATTCTTTGCAGTGGAAACAATAACATGTGCAGATGTACAACCACACAAACGCAACAGAGTTCAGACGCTGTACTCTAGAAAGCTGCTTAGTTAAAAAATGTCCAACAGAGAAACACAAGAGAAACTCAGATACTCTGAAGAAGTAGCTGTAATGCTTTTAGTTAAAAGGATTCACAGTGTGAGTAAAAATTAAACTCTACTGCCAGGTGCTCATTGTTTTGTTTGGATTCATTTTAATACATTAAAGCCAAAACTAATTCAAGCGCAAACAAGAACCACATTATATGGATGAGAATAGAGGGAGTGTGGGAGGAGGAACTCGTACAAAGAAAACAGAAACTGGAGATTCACTTTTTTACATTTCTAGACATAGTTTGTCTAGTTGTCTTTACATTTTTAAATGCCCAAAAATGAGTTTTCTTTTTGTTTAACATGTAAAACTAAAACCAAACAAGAATAAATTAATACGACTGTCTACACATTACGAGGGGAAAAGAAGAACAAGTCACTCTATGATCATTAGAGAATAAACTAATGATAAATTAATGATCTAAGACAATTTCATCAATGTGTTAGAAAAATATAGTAGAAACAAGAGCAATTCAATAAAGTAGAATATTATTGAAAAGCTATTTTAGGAACTTTATCACTAAGTGAAACATCTATATTATATAGAAAGTTTATTCTTAAAAACAGAACTGAGGGCTTAATGAAAAGCATGTTTGATACTTGTTTAAAGTTGTTGTTTTCAAAAGGTATTTTGAATATGACTGTAGAATAAATCTTTACATTTCTCCATTTTAACCTTTAGTGAATACATTTTTCAATCTTGAAGCCTGGGGTCACATACACATCATCTTCCAGGTAAATTTTCTTTATTCTTTTTAATTCTTAAATATAAGGCTAACTTACAATAAAGGTAAACAGTTATCTCTAACAAATCTGATAGCACTGCTATTTTGGCTTACTGAAATCTCAGCACTCGGAGTGAACTTACATGGGAAGTTGTACGCAAAGCAGGCCTGGGCAGCTATCAGCCACTCCGCTCGGGTCTCACAAAAGATGGCGATGTTGGTTTTCGGCCGCTGACCCAAAGATGCCAAACCGCTGCCCAGTTGAGTCGCTGCTGTCAGAGCCTCTTTATAGGAGAGCCAGCGGTACTCTCCAAGGACTACCTGCAGGTAGCAACAATGTACAGTTACTCCCTACACAGCATAGGCAAATAAAATGTAACACGTTGCATAAGACATAAAATATTTCTTACAGGTTTTCCCCCAGATGCCAGTAATGTCAAGTGGCTAATGGTGACCTTGTACACATGCTTTAGAGTCGCCCAACTGTAGATGAATGTTGGAAGCATAATATTTAAAATTTTTGGAAAGGTTGTTGGAACTTAAATTGAACATTACCCAAAAATATACATTTTGGGGGAGCCAATATGCCCTAATATGACCTTCAATTAAAAAAACCCAAAACAATATCACCTACTTAGAAGTACAGCAATAAAAAATGTGTCCTACTCAAAGCCTGGAAATATATTAAATTATGTGAGAAGGAGAAAGGCAGCATTTTGAAAAAATATGGGGCCCTTTCACAGATATTCTGCTTTCTCTAGATTCAGCTGACCACACCAGTGATATGAGCTTTTTTGGACCAGCTTCAAAGAACTGCAGCTTTGTCCTGTGCAACTTTTTCATTGAGTGTTGCAAATGGTCTGACTGTGTATGTGTATAAATGCATGTAAAGTGAGAACTATGTAGGCAGGATAAATTGGGTTGGGATGGGAAAGGAGGTTGTTTTTGCTCGTTTCCTTTTCCTTTTCTTTTTTGTTTTCTCTGATGTTCAAATTATCCTTTTATTGAACCAAGAATATTAATAAATGTAAATCTTAAAAAGAAACATGAATACTCCTAATAGTCCGTCCTGCAGAGCTGATATATAAACAAGGTAAAAAAGCTAAGCAGTTTGCAGCTGTGCAGCCAAATCTCTAACCTTGACAGAATAAAAACTGGGCCAGATAGTCACCTTTCAGCATGACACCGACCTCAAGCTTGCAGCTGAAACAACAATGCATGTAAGAGGTTTTGTTTAAAATGCTTAATTTTTGCTTTAGAGTAAATATTTTTTTCTTATATAATATGCAGGTCTAAAGTATATCTTTGAGTAATGGGATTAACAGGGTTTTCAGAAAACTGCAGATTGCAATTTACTGACAAAGATCAATGATAAAGATTAATAGTGTATTTTTAATAAAGCTTTTAGATTCTACAGAGTTCTATAAATTGAAATTTCATAAGACTGAGTTTTATTTAATTTGATCTTTAAGAAAGCTTCAGCAGTTAAGCTCGGAAAAAGCCATTCACTTAATAGGTACTGTTAACACAAAAACTTAAACCAAAACAGTTTCACTGTTTTTACCACAACAACACAATGTGCACTGAGTTATGTTCTTCCTCCAAAACCCACATTATAGAAGCAAATTATTTTGCATAACTACTCTTCTGTCATCCCTCCCCTGGATATTACTTTTAAACACTCACAGCAAACGCCAGAGATTCCTACAAGTTTAGTGAGGTTATAGTGACTCCTATTGGTTCATAAAGGCTAGTACAGGCACAGACAGAATGTTTACTCATTAGAAAGGATTTGCACTTGCTGGATGGATTCAATGCCTGAGAAATAAATAGCTAAGGCATTTAAACTTGCAAAACCAAGTGAGTATTAGATGGATTAAAAGGATCAGGCTGGTGGGATTAGTGTTGGAATTCAGGGGTAAATCCCTGAATGTCAAAGTTGGGAAACCTCTGATTTGTGCTCACTCCACTGCACACAAAAAACAATGTAAGTTTGCTCCCTCTCTAATTTCTTTTAATATTTTAAATTTCAGTATGAGCGACATTGACAACATGTTTGAATATAACGAAGCAGCAAATCTGTGATTATTTCACTAAATTAAACAAAAACAAACATTGCACGAGAGATACTGTCTGTTTAGTGAGTATGTGCCTCTTAAACAGATCTCTAGGGTTTACTTATCACATAGCTCGACTAAAATCCATAAGAGAAGACTTCATCTATGTACTTTTAACTATTTAATCTCTGTTTCTCCATGACATATTTCCTTGTGATCAACAACTCTGTTCACTTTTACATTTTCTTTGCTGCTTTCGGCCATCCTTCTCAATACTAAATAAATGTACTACTTTATGTATAACACACTTGGAATAACCTGAGAGTTTTCCATCCTAATCTACAGCTGGGACTTGTTCAATACACAATTTAATTTAAAGTTAATTACAGCTCTATTTATTATTAGCTGACACCCTTCACGAAGTCAGGGGTAACAAGCTGTGATATTGATTCTAATGAAACCTGAAGGACAGTCTGTGCAGGATGTATGTTCAGCTGTCAAACACTTCCTGAGTTTGTGTGAAGTTTGCCGCCTCTCTGCTTGTTTTTTCCTGATACTCTGATTTCCTCTCCCCGTCTTAAGTCGTTCATGTCTTCTTAAGTCCTGGCTCTAAACTGATCTGAAGTGTCTGTCGGAGCTGAGCTAGTCTGCCTCTGGTTTCTCATAGTGATGAGCCACTGCCTGATTCAAACTGTATCAGTGTCTTGCTGGGACATAATCTAAATCAACTCCAGTCCTCAAAGGCCAGTGTCCTGCAGCTTTTAGACGTGTCCCTAGTTCACCCATTATATGGATGAATTACATCCTCAATATACATTAAAGTTCTCCAGTGTCAATCTAATAACCTTATTATCTGGCTCAGATGTGTTGAAGCAGAGACACAGCTAAAAGTTGTGGATATGTTGCTAAAGTTTCTGAAGATAAAAACGAGCAATAAACCTTCAAGGTAATTGGAGAAAACCTACGAGACATTTGAATGTTTAAAAATGCAACACGTAACCAGGTTTTTGCATTTTACAGAGAAAAATAGTTCAATGTTTAAGTCAGATTTAAAAACACAACTCAAAGAGGTTTTGATTAATGTAATTATAAAGGAAAAAGTTTGAGATTTGCAACCTTAAATTAAGATGTTACTAAGATAATTAAGAGAACAGTGCAGATTACTGGGTTTTTCTCAGCAATTACTGGGTTTTTCTCAGCAATCTGCACTGTTAGCAATCTGCAATCAGTGTTTTTTTATTTTATTTTACCGTTTTTGTTTTCTGATATATATACTGTTGAGTTTTTTTATTACACATTAAACAACTTGAGGACCAAGTTGTTTAATGTGAATCTTATTTCAAATGTATCATTGTCACTTGTTTTTTTATGCTATAAAATTCAATAAATATAATGTTTAAAAGATGTTAATAAGATTATCAGACAGATATGTGGTTAATGAAAACTCAGCTTCAACTATCTTTACATTTAATTTATTAAAAGGTTTTTTCCCCATATACTTTAGATTACCTTCTTGAACACCTTCCCGTTGCTCTGTCGCTCATCTTCCTCTGTAACCACTGCCCTTGTCCCGAGACAGTCTCTCTGCGGGAACCTCATGGCTGCATATTCAAACATCTTATCCAGCGTATCTGCTCCAGGGTGTAGCGATGAAAGGAGTCTTTTTGTGGCGCTGACTGCTCTGTAGGGTCCCTCTGAGCGTCCGAGAACTGAACAAGCCTTTGGTCTCTTGGCCCGATCCTCCTCTGACCCGTAAATATTCTCATGGGATCTGGAGACCCAGCTGAGGAGGTAGGAAGGCAGGAAGGTGATTGCGGTGTAGATCCACACCATGAGGTGGAAGAGGAGCAGCAGCATGGGATTGAAGTCCTCTTTGAGCCTCATTTTGGTGGAGATGAGGGATGACGAGGTGAGGAGGAAGGCACTATTCCTGCTGTTGATGTTCTCTGACTTTATGCTGTTAACTTTGACTTTTCTTCTAGAGTTTCAGATTCCTTTACTGGAAGATAATGTCCACTCACCCTGGTGGGAAAAAAAAACATCAAAGAGGATATTGACGCACAACTGAAGTTGTAAAAGGCTATCTGGTTTCACTATTAAGTTTTAAAAAATCTTTACATAGACAAGATCCTAAGACATAAGAGAATCATTTATACCGTGTGCACATAATTATTACAAAAATTGTGATTTTTTTTTTTACAATCAATTTAATCACTGAAGAACTAGAGAGCAATCATTTAGCCCAAAATAATAATAAGCCACAGAACAGAATATTTAAGAATGTAAAAGGAGATCTTTTGGTTTTGAGTCGTAGTGATTGAGGAAATGAAGTTTGATGGTAGTTCATTGCTAGTTGTTTACCATAATATCAGTACCTAAAGCTATCTCACCCAAACCCTGCTAGCATTTGAGTGGTTACTCTCATGTCAGTCCATAAAAGCCATGAAAAGGCCTGTCTTCAAATATCTCTTGGTCTTCAGCCTATGTCTCATTCTGTGGTCATGTTTTACCCTGCAATTCATGGTGTTGATTCAAACACAGCTTATTTTTGAAAAATATGCATAATCTGACATTTGCCATATAAATATGCAGACAGTCATTGCAGAGTACAGATATATTAATTTTCACCAAGTTTGAAAAGTCTCCTTTTGTTGTCAGGAGAAAAAAGCCACCATTACAGCTACAGTATGCCGAGATGACCATTTGCACACTTCTATCCCAGCCTTGGCCTCTGTCAGAGGCTGTGGCACCAGCCAATCTGTTCTAATGTATGCACTGTCTGCAACCAAGGTTACTGAGCAGAGATTATGGCATTTTTATCGTTTCTTCAGCTTCATCCACACTAGCGACAAAAAAACACAATCTTTGGTTTCCAGTCTTGCTTTATTTGATTTTATCTGTAGGTACCATTTAAGTAATTAGCACAAAAACATACTTTGCAATATTTACAGGAAGTATTCCTTCACTGATGGACATCGACTGCTTATCCGTGTCATTCACCACCTATTAAACCCAAAGTAGATGAGTGAGGAAGTCATAAAGGTTGAGAAGATTAAGGAGATGTATTTAGATTGTAAAATGTATCAGGTTTATAAATGCATATGTAGAAGATGCAGCGCCTTCCCATATATGGCCATTTTTTCCACCCTTTAACACTTCTAAAAGCAAATTTTTGCTCTTTATTTGAAGAAGGCTAAACACAGACATGCAACATGATTCTTTGACAATATATACATACATTTATTTTTTTTACTATGGCCCATAAACACCCCGTCTCCCTGGAGGACATTGGGAGCTGTCCATAGTCCTGAACAGAGACAATAGTTAACTTTACATCTTAAGGCTTCTGACCTACATTGCCTGGCAGAAGCATTAATGCGCCTTGAACAGTTTGTACATTTTGTCATACTACAACCCTAAAATGTAAGGAATTTAAATGACAGACCAACACAAAGTGGTGAACTATTTCATCACATAAAATCCCAATAGAATACACTGATGTTTGTTGGATGTAATGTATCAAAATTGAGAGAAAAAACAATGAATTCCAAAAATTGACAGAGTATTACCACTTTAAAGTCCCCAAGCAGTCCATTTTAAGAACAAGAATTCATTATTCATGAGGGAGCGGCTCATCTAGCTTCTCTGAAGCATCACATTGTTTTCCATTAAAAAACTGCTCACTGACACATCCTGCCTCTGTCTCTCCTCTGCATACAGTCATCCTTCAAGTGTCTCTAAGATTAATACACAAAGATTTTATCTTCATTGCTTTCCCAGATTCCCATTTCATGTTCTTGAAGCAACCATGTGCCTATTGAATCTCAGCAGCACCTAATTTACAACGTTACCTCCTCAGTTCTCAGTTTCTTTTTGTTCAGGAAGCATTTATTAACCCAGAAAGGACGTCAATCTGAGACAATACAGGAAAGCTAAGCAGGGTTGACAGACAAACGTTTTTCACTTCCCTGAAAACCACAAACAGAACTGCTGAAGGCCTGCTGTAAAAAATGAAGCTCTGGAAACTGAAAAATAGCTTAATATGCAACCAGGATTTAATTTCTAAAATAAAACACACCTGACTAAATCAAAGCAAAACATAAGAAATATGTCTGGCTCCTTGTTTAATACCTTTTCTCATAAGAGTTAAAAACTATTTGAGTAAACGAATGATAAAGTATTTGCAATAATAATTATTTTAGAATGTCTAAATATCATACATTCTTTTCAATAAGACTAGTTGTAAACCACCTGCAATAACTGTGACATGTCTTTGTGAATTAACTGTTATTATTATTAATTATTTATTGATTATTTTTAATTAGTCAGATAGATTTGGCAGCAGTCATAATCAAATTCCTGTTTATTTCAGCAAACCAAGAAAAAAATCACATAATGAATGTGACAACCAGGAAGTAAAGCTTCCTGGTTTTACTGTTATATTTTACTATTTTCACCTTCAACTTAAAGGGAAAATCTGAGGTTTTAGAGTGGCCTAATCAAAGTCTAAAGTGATTTTGGAGTGTGATAGTCAAATCCTGAACTACAGTACATTTAGGCTGAAAAATCCTCCAGTGTAATGTAAATAACAATTCTATAAGTAGGAGTGGGTCAAAGTCCCTCCACAGCGATGTAACAAACTTGCTTGATGAAAGATATTGCTGCTCAACCAGTTACTATTTTTTGGGAGCAATTACTTTTTCTGCTAGGTAACTTTTCCCACTTAAATGATCATTTAAAAGAGTAGTTTAATGTTGACTCTAGTTGTCTTTAATTTTAAAATTAAACTAACGATCTGAAATATTGACACAAAAAAACTGTAAAGAGGAAACTTCATTTTGTACTACAGATCCTATAGATGACAATACATGTGTGCAGCACTATTTAGTAAAAAAAACCCACATAAACATGGTTGAAAATGTCCACCCTTCATTTGTGCCTTGTAGTTGCTCAATGGCTGGTTTTATGTAACTATCAGAAGCTTTGCAGTGAGCCTCCTTTCTCTGGATTAGCTGAATAATATCGTGTTATGTTCTACGTAGTGGTGGGGTGAGCAGACAGGCATGTGTGTGTGTCTGCGTGAGAGAGTGTGTGTGTGTGTGTGTGTGTGTGTGTGTGTGTGTGTGTGTGTGTGTGTGTGTGTGTGTGTGTGTGTGTGTGTGAGAGAGAGAGAGAGGGAATCATTGCTTCCTTGAGAGATCGACTGAATGAGGTCTTTTGTGAGCAGACGTCATGGTGCTGACACCCTCTCAGCTGAGCTGGGCAGGCAGATGTCACAGACACTTTGACATAGGCCTTGGAGAGCGACATAGTCTGCATTTGCACCTCTATGTAGGTGTGTGAAGAGAAAGAGGACTTTATGTGTGGTTAGTTTGTGTGTGAGCTTTGGTGTTGCAAGTCAGATTTATGTCTTTGAAATAATGACATAACCAAGAGCTTGCAAAACAACTTAACTGAGTTTGTTGGGATTTAATTTTAATTGTTTAGATTGTGTGGATTAGACCGCAGCTTTACTCTACTTTTGTAAGCACATGTTTTGTTGACACAAACTGTTGCCAGATATGCAGGTCACAAACTTTCCTTTGCTGCAAGCTTTTCCTAAAGTTTCAGAACCTGATCGGGACATGTTATAAAACCATGTTAGATGGGTATTCATATTTAAAACACGTAGGCGAATAAATAAAAAATGATTCCACTTTTAAAATATTAACGTCAGATGTGTTTTATAATGTTACATTAGAACAGGCATGTCTTTTTTCAGAGGAACTTCAGAGAAATCTACCTTGTAAGGAGAAAGAGTTTGCCTGTGTGATTTATATTCACATCAAACCATCCTGGAACAAACAAACTCCAAGCACTTCTAGTCCAGGCCAGGGCACAAATTGTCAAGCAGCTACTGGTTTGAACTCACAATCAGTGCTTTTTAGGGACAGTTTGGATTGGTTAAAGCAAATATAGTTATAAAAATTAGAAATATTCCAAAGAGATGTGAGTATCGGCTCAAAGTTCCAATCAATGCACTTTTAAAAGACAAATCCAGAACTAAACTCTCAAATCAGGCTGTTTGCACTTCTAACTCACATTTTGTGAAACCAATTTTTTTTTAGGTTCTTTTAAAATTAGCTTACTTTATGTATAAAACTGATGATTATATTCAGGTCTGCAAAAAGAGCAGCCAAAACAACAACTTAAAATGTGTATATTCAAAGTGAAGAGCTAATGTTATGTAGCAGAGGAACAACATTTTTTTCTATCTGAAGTACACATGATCAACTGGAACCACATTAAAATATGTTACAAGACAAGCTATCAATAAGTTATAAAAACACAC
>CAEGAF010156526.1:0-27368 GCA_903067075.1 Micropoecilia bifurca
ACACACACACACACACACACACACACACACACACACACACACACACACACACACACACACACACACACACACGCACACACACACACACACACACACACACACACACACATAGAGAGAGACATTGGCGGATGGACAGATTCGCTTTGAGACTTTACAAAGATTGAATCACCCTCAGATACTTAAAGACGCCTCGAGACAAAACAAAGATATAAAAGGGCAGAAGACCAAATGAAAAGACTGCCACATAAATGTTGGTGTTTTTAACATCCAGCAGAAAGTTTCTTGCTACAATTATCCTCGCCATTATAGGAGAGCACACGGGGCAAGTACTCGGTTTTGTAAGCCGTATGAAGAGGTCAGAATGCTGGATGATGGACTGCACTCCGATACTGCAACCCTCTCCACGGAAAAGCTTGGTGGGCAGATAGCGACCATCAATCACCTTCTATCAGCTGACCTTCAGGCCACTCGTGGGTCTCTCCGAGGGGCTCCGCAGACGCCACCGCACTCCATTGCTGTCTGTTCCCCTCTACCGTTCTCTCAGAGGCTTTGTGTCTGCTATGTGCCGTCGTTTCTCTCAGAGGATCCTTTATCTGCTTTGGACCAGACTTTGTTCAGCAGCAGTCTGGGCAACCTCGACGCTGCTATTGGGCCCGGAGTTAGTAAAGAGATGAGTCAAGTCAGAGACGCGCAGGTCACATTGTAATTAACACTTTTTTTTTTCTTGATGCCCCCTATGCTGAGAAGGAAGGCTAAAGAATTAAACGAAGTACATATTTTTTATTGTTTAATCGTTTTCTGTGACAGCAGCTACAGTATCCGGGCACATTGGAAAAACTATTGTGTGGGTCTAAATTGGACAAAATTAAGGGAATTTTGTAGACCACAATGTCCTTGTCCAGTTCTTAATAGGTGAACAGGTTTACTGGGATCAAGGGCGTGGAATTCAGCATTCTGCTGGATCGGGTATATTAGTAAATTAGTTTAGCTGCGAAGTCATTCTCATTTTAGTTCCGTTTCCAAATCAATTCTTTTTTACATAGCAGAGAAATTTCTGCCTTTTCCAACTCTCACCTGTGATCGTGACCAAAAAAACAAGCTCTGTCACCCGGAGCTGAACTGTAGCTATTCTGCATTGTTGGAAGTTAATTGTGATGTTTTCAGGCACAGTCTGTTAAGAGCTTTTAATAAATCTGAACATGCACTTTCTTGGATTAAAAATGGCAAAAAGTTGTTTTTCCTTTTTGTTTGATTCTTGGATTATATAAGAAAGAAAACCAACGTAAGTTCCTCTGAAGTTGTCCACTGCCAATTTCACCTCAAATTCTTAAGTCTTCTTTTTTCGACTTAGGTTGTTAATTTTAAAATGTTTTTAATGACAACACAGATTTTTACTCTTGTAAATCTGTGGTTATCAAATTGTACTCATTTGTGCTCAGTATTACCACCTCTATCAGCACATCATAGTTCTTTAAAAAAAAATGAAACCTTTTATTCCAGTTATCCATTATACTTTTGTTACATTTGTTTTTGTCTTAATAATCTTGCCAGTGATTAAATTTTGTTCTTCCTTTTGGCACCCCATACCCAGCTTCCCCAGAAGAAGAAGAAGAAGAGGAAGAAAAAAGAGGATCATCTGATCTGTCTGGCAATGATCTGACACAAAGCAATTGGAATTTCATTCACAACGTTATCAAGATTTCCTTTCATCTCCAGGATAAACATTCACTGGTGATCTCTTAGAAATTCTCAGCACAGAAATTCCAAGACACCAACCAGCTTCATATGCTCCTGAAATTAATGAGAATTTCTATCTAGATTTGTAGCCTTGTTTTTAAACAGTCTTTCGGTGGCGAGAATCAGAATAGATGGAATGAAATGATCTCCACTCCCGATATTTTCTCATTTTCTCTTGTACTTAGACGCCATGATCGATTGAAAGTGGAAAACGCTACACAATGCACTCTTTGAACAAAACATCGCTATGTGCCAGCAACTTTAAAAGCGGTTCGTTTATCTTTAAAAACCCTGGAAAACACGACTTTCTTATGATTTACTTTATGACTTCCTTCCTTCCTTGCCATGATACGTTTGCGCTACAAAATACTTCAGATTTATAGTATTTTCAGAAAACTAACCAAGCTGTAAATATAAATGCCGAGTTAGACATTTGTAATTTTGTATGTGGGCCGCTCACAAAAATCGCACAAGGACTTATGTTGGACTGAGGGGCATCAGGGCTGCTGGAGCAAAAGACTAAACAGAACAGGTGCCGTTTCTGGAGCGGAGTCGAAGGACAACTTGCAGAAATTAAATGCCTGCATGCCTCCGGCAATGCATTTTTACTGAATATATGTATCCTTCTCTGAGACAGTACTGCACTTTCTTTTTTTTATGCATCCCGAATCTCATCATGGAATAAACCCTTCAAATGTGCTCCACGAGAATCATATGTCAAATAACGTCTTCCTTGCTTGAATCTAAGTTAGGGGAATTTTTTACTTGGTAGTTGAGACTCGGGCTCCCCATGTCCCTGCTCTGGGACGCATTTGGCTTCTTCTTCTCCTCCTCCTCGGTGTCTCTCAGCCTGCTTTGCATCCGTCTCGTCCTTGTTTCTCCCAACCCTCTCCACTGTCTCGCCTCCCTGTCTATTCTCACTGCCTATTTTGTTCCACATGGACAGAAGTTGGCAAAACATCGCCTGCCAAGAGACTACAGAGTTAGAGTAAAAGTTACCAATAACAAGAAAGTAAATACAACAGATAAAATCTGTGTCAGAGGGCAGATTAGGTGTGGCGTGGGGGGTGATGATCAGGAGAGTGACAAATATTGTTACCCTGTGAAGGCTTACATGTTTAAAGCTGTTCTGCGATAAGATCCTGTGAAAGAAAAGCACTATCTGCTCGTATGAGTCCAGTCTCTCTCCCCGCCCCTCACCCCTCCGTCTGCGGGGGGGATCGCTGAGCAAGCCAGATAAAATCACAACACTGTCGCTACCGAAGTTAAGCAACTTCAGGATAACTTTGGAGAGAGCGGCGCGACAGGAATGTATACCAAGGTCTCCCCGAGGAAGGAGATATGCGAGAGCATGTGCCCGGCGAGATGAGCGCTTGAAACCGGGGTGACGGCTTCTCCCGCGACGCAGCCTTCGAACACCCCTGCCTCACCCACGCTCTACCCTTGGCTCTTCTCTTCCCCCCCCTCCCGCTTTTCATTCGGGCAAACAACAGCACCGCTGACTCCGCTGCCCTATGAAATATTCATAGCGGAGATAAAGGGGATGTAGCCGAAAGTCTGCGCATACCTTTCTGTATGCCGTTTGCACCAGTGGGACGCTCTGAGCCGGTTAGGTGTTCAGGGCTGGTTGTTTGTGAGCTCCTGAGGAGGAAGCAGAATCAGTGGATTAGAACCAACAGTGGAGCGCGTGGGAGAAATAGTTAACACCGTGTAGGCATAGAGACCTTCACAGCTGAGGAAAGTTTCACAACTCAAAAGGTCCAAATAAAAGTACAGAGTGAAGGGCGTTCGTTTCTGTGGAATACGTAATTGTGCTGCTCCGGTTCCCCGTTGGTGTACGTCTGAAAGCAATGGCGACATTGACATGCAACAAGCACTTAAAGGCCACCTATTTCAGCTATTTTTTATTTTTTGACAGGGTTAAACCTAGTCAAAGTCTGGGCTTAACTTAGATTCAAATGGTGTGACTACACCTGCAAACGAGCAGCTTATTCTGGAGAACACTTCAATGTGGCCCGATTAATATAATTTTTGTAAAGAATTTTAGAACCAAGTTCTTTCAGAGAGAAATAAAAGACAACTTGGCCTGTTAGCAGAAATGCTAGATGCTCTCTCTCTTAAATAGCACAGAGTTTTTTTCTATTGCAATATCAAAATAAGCTTTCATATTCAGTCTTTACACATATTGTAGGGCTATGAACTTTGAGGTTTAAATGCCAAATGAGACCTCGAGAGGCTTGAGATGCAACTCTGAGCTCATAAGGAGTAAGATTGTTGCTTTTAAGGGATCAGCAACAGGAAAAGTTGCAGTTTCACTCTGAACCCAGTGCTGCTCTTTGCTGGAATTATTGGCCAAAAATCTCAGTGTGGGTAAGGTCAGTATCAGATTCTAATGGGATGATAAGCTTGGGTAAAAAACATCACAAACATCACAGTTTAAAATGTGTTGAGATATTTGTGCAGAAATACAAAACTAAAAATATCTTGTATATAATAAACACAAAAGTAACAGCTATGTCTACTGATGCTAAAATAACATTTTGGTTATTTATACATCGTCTTTTTCAATTTTATATACAGACTAGAGCAAAAATAAAGAATAAAACCACATAAAATGTAACATCTTATTTTAAGTCTCAGTTTTGCAGAGTATTACATCTTTTTGATTGATCTGATCTTTAGAGGGCAGCACAAGTATCCTTCGCTGGTTAGTGTCATCTTAGTTATGCTACTCCTTCAGGTGAGCCAGTAGGAACAAGAGATGAGAATTAAAAATCTCACTAAAGTTTTGTGGCATTTATCATAGTGATGATAAAAATAAAAAAAACTATTTGTTAGTCGTTTTCCCCTAATCCCCCATTAATCTGATATTCAAAGTTTTGAGATTTGGGGCTGCAACTTTTCTGCTAAAAAGTATAAAGTAATTGTATTCAATTGTATCTTAGGCATGTTTTTGTGGCTTGTGAAGATCGCATAGAGATTATCAGAGTTCTCATGAGTTCACAAATTCTTTTTTTTCCCCGATAGCAGTAAAATAAGGAAAACTGATCATCCCTACTAGCTAATCTACAGTTTAACAGACATATTGCCTTAATGAGAATGATGGGTGAAGCCGTTTTAACACTACATCGTTACTGGTTATGATTTTCTCAAACATAATATGGCACTTTACAGCATGAGGTCAACACTGCACTTCTCTATGCTTGATACAGGTCTGGAAAATTCTGGCACCTTTACCTTTTTATGCATCAGACTAGTAATCTGACACCTTACACTGACAAAATTAAAACTTTCTGGGCTGGGTTACAACGGACTCATGCATTTGCGCATATTTTATTTTTAAACACATTTTTACAGTGGATGGGCTGCCTAGTAGAGCCATTGAGGTTCTGCCATTGGTAGTAATAATTTGCAGGAATGCAGCAGATGATTCTCAACTAATTAATGCTGCGGCTGCAATTCATTTCTTAAACCCCCACTGTGTAAATGCGCACACCGAGCATAGCGCAAAAATGTTCTGGATGACTCGTCTAAAGAGCACGACGTGTGTGTAAATGCTACAGTGAGTCTATAAAAGGAGAATGGAGTTTTATTAACCCTACAGTTATGCTTTTTAACTTAAAAAGTCGTACCTGTCCAGGGGCGCAGCAGCAGGTTCGCTGGGGATTTCAGGAACAGGCCGGTGCCTTAACCGGTAGGAGCGGGTAAGTCGCGGACCGGCTGGTTGTGCCTCGTAGATCGAGTTTTCCACCATTTCACCATAAAAATCCTCTTGGTCCTCAGCCAGCACTGGAAGGAGAGCATCGGTTGCAGAGGGCACAGAGTCACAGTTCCACTGACACTGCTCTTCTGAAGAGGCCTCGAAATCAGAGGGTGTTTCCGAGGTGGGAAGCGATTCATTGCTGCTGCTCGAGAGCACGGAGGTAGGAAAGCAGGGACGCGAGGACACAGACGTCTGAGTCAGCTGGAGGTTTCGTGGGGCAGGTACCGGTGGAATAATATGTCGGCGATCGGGCTGGTTGTCAGGATCTGGTGTTAGTCCTGCACCTGCTGGCAAAGTCCGACTCCCTTCCGGATTATAGACCCTGTTCTCCTTCAGTTGGTTATGTTGACAGGACACCCCCGTGCTTCGGTAATTACGGAAAACATGTCTCGGGAGCAACGGTGGCTTCTTTTGATTCCCATCACTCTCCCGAGCATCCTCCTCGCTTTCACCTTTCTCTCCACCCTCCTGCTTCAACCCTTGCGCCTCCAAACTCCAGAGGATTCGTTTACGGTGGCCGGTCGGCAGCACCTGGAGCTCCAGGAGTCGCTCATCTGTGAGTCCTCTGCAGTCTTCCACCACCTGATATCCAGCCTTCTGGAAAAAGGAGATGTACTGCGACAAGCGAAGAGTCATCAGCCACTCCTCGATATTGTATCGAGACTCTCGAGGCTCCAACATGGTGGTCTAGTCCCACGTCTGAAGCTTTAGCAAGACATGGAGAACAAGGAGGCCACCTTCACACTGTGGAGACACACAACATCAACAGATGGGCGATACATTAACAAGACAAAAAAAAAAGTGTCATAAAAATAAAAGGTACCACAAAGGGGATATGCTTAACTCTAAATGACCAAATCAAATTTTATGGGGCACAGAAGTTCTGCAGTTCTAAAATTAAATGGTTGGGCTTGTAAAAGTATTTTCTGCAAGAACAAAATTGTATCTAACTTAAACCTAAATTAAAAAGTCTGAGACAAACCAACGTTTCAATTTCTTGACATGCTTAATTAGTCGGTGACCAGAGCTAAGAGATTTTCTGCTTAACGATCGTAACAAGGTTAACCATCAGTGCATTTCGCCCACTGATGGCAGTAATGTAGCTCAGGTTACTCTCAAAGTTTTAGCTTACAATAAATAAGTTGAAAGAAAGTAAAAAAAAAAGAAGAAAGGAACATATTTAATACATTCAGATTGTGATGCGTGCATTTTCGTTTTAAAATGCATATTTGAAAAAAGTCTGCCAAATGTTTCCAGGGTTTGGTCTGTCGTTTAGGATAGATCAATATTTTCAAGAACACAATGAATGAATGAATCTGATCCTTTTGAACTTTCACCCTTAATATATGTGTTGTATTTTGTTTAATCCCGTTGGCAAACTACAGTGAGGTAGCTAGCATTTTGTTTTTAGAAGAAAATAGAAAAACTAACTCTTTTTTTCCTAATTTTGCATTAACCGAGTCAACAGTTCAAAAAGATTAGTCTCCTTGATATTTTTTCTATATATCCTAATCAAGGAGCTAAACTATATAGAAAAAATATGTATTAAAATCCATACAAGTTTTATTTGGATAGCTTTCTCTGTTCAACAATCAAGAGAACATATACAGATTTGCCAGCTACCCCAAAACATTTTACTTTGACTAACTAACACGTATGTATAACTACAAGCTAAAGAAATAATTGTATGCAATATAATACTAAGTGTAAAATTGGCACTGGTCTAAAACCACTGCTGACAAGTGAGAGAACTCAGCAATAGCTAGAGAGAGGTATAAAGGCACACCGAGGTTTTAACAAGTGACGGAAACCATTAGAACTGCCCCTTGTACCGTCAT
The DNA here is from genome assembly GCA_903067075.1 of Micropoecilia bifurca. Lineage (NCBI taxonomy): Eukaryota > Metazoa > Chordata > Actinopteri > Cyprinodontiformes > Poeciliidae > Micropoecilia > Micropoecilia bifurca. The sequence continues at coordinate 7,339 of CAEGAF010156526.1, forward strand.
ATAAAACGGAATGACAGAAAAAGTGACCAAAGTTTGGTCTGGCTGTACGGATCCGGGAGCAGAATGCAGAACTACCCCGACATGTCGCTGCTAAACTGGCACAAAGATTGCACTTCTACGTTTCCCCCCGCGCAAACAAACTCTGCATGACAAAGTTCCTGCTCGCTGAAAACGCTACCCGTTGCTGCTAATAAGCCAACACTGTTTTAAAACTAAAAACTGGCAGGTTACAGGCTGGTTGGCAAGCTGTTGAAATAAAGGCAAAATCATGTTATAAAAGGGAACTTGGTATCATTACACAAGGCTATAAAAAAAAGGGTGAAAAAAACTCATGCAGGCCAAGTCAAAACAAAAAGAATACAAATGCCTCGGTTCTCCCATCTCAACTTTGGGGCTCTGTGCAAACGAACAACTTTTATTTAAAAAAAATAATAATAATACAATGACAATGTCAAAGTTGGTTTCACACTTTAGTCTGACTCGAGGCAGTTGTCACAAGAAATAGTTTGGCGCATCACTGCATCCAACCACAAAACAGTATGTCATGGGCAGAGTGTTAACTGTTGACTTGTTTCTGGTTTTTGTTTTGCTCAATTTTTAATCAGATCATTTCGAGTCATGTTCAGTGCCATGCAACAATGACAAATAAAGCCAAGTCAGAGTAAAGTACAACTAGCAAACAGACCTACATTTACAACACCTTTGGAGGCGGCAGCAGGAAACAGCAATAGCTCTGATGAAACAGCAGCTGACATCAAAACTTAAGCTTTACCAGAATTGACTGGCATATTTTTTTTTCTTCTTTTTTGCTGATATGCTAACCCCTGTGAAAAAAAACTAAATTAGATAGTTAAACTTTGCAGCAGAACTGTGACCTCTCGCCATCTAGATTTTTTACACACACACACTCACACACACACACACTTGAAACTCACAGGGAGATGCATAAACATCAGCTTCATAATATGTCCACTTCTCTTTTAGGTTACAGAGCTGCCACACACAGCGGACCTGTACCGCTACTTCTGCTTTTCAGAAACATTCATCGGGCGGTCGTGAATTCACTCTAAAAGGATGTCTCAAACGGTGAACAGAAACTTGCTTCCAGTTAGCTTACTTACGAAAGTAGAATGAGATTTTTTACAGTCGGGAAAAACTGCACGGCTCCCCCCACCCGACATGGATGCGACTGCAACAAGAGCTGCAAGTGGCTGTGTGAGAATAAGCTGAAGTCAAGTGTTTGGAGGTAGCCTAGTATAGTAGCAGTGTCACCAGTCCAGTTTGAGCACTAAGAGAGCCAGCTACACAAAGAAGATACTAAACCACAGACAGTAATAAAGATCAGGCAGAGGAGTCTTAATCTACAGCTACACTGCCTTGTTATCAAAGCCACACATCAGCTTCAGGGAGAAAGAAAATGAGAAAAAGAGAACTCAATCAGATAGGTTTGCACATGCCTTGTGAGTATGAGGACATATGAAGCCAAAAAAAAAAAACACAAAAAAAGGTGGCGATGTGTTTTGCATCATGTTCCTGCTGCACAACTGAGAGAGTAAGGCCCCAAACTAAAGGTCAAACTGATGGTCAGACTGGGTTTTCTGAAATGTTTTCTTGTTTTGCATGCATTTAAGAAAAGCACTGACCTGAGATTTATGTGGTATGTTATACCAATAATAAAGTTTGACCTTAACTGAGGCCTACAGTGCTACTGCTCTGGGATTTCTCGCGACTTCCCACAAGAGCTAGTTGATGAACTCTCGGTGTACGGCCAGGGCCTGGATGTGGCTAATGAAGCTGAAACAAGCTTTTCAAATAAACCGGTTAATCGCAGATAATTGATGATTTAACAAGGACAAGGGATTACTTTTTTAAAAAAACAAAGTTAGTTTACTTAGTTTTCTTATCATGCCATTAGAATATAGCATGTCATATTTACTTTGGTAACCTGAAACACAACTATGCAAAAGAAAGTTGTGGGTACTGTTATAAGGTTCAATGATTGTGTGAGTCACAGTATGCACGCCCATGCACGCACACAAACACAAAACTGTACAATACCACTGCTTTCTGTGCATCCCTTTGAACAAAGTCCACCTGGTATGTTCTTCCTTGTTTGAGAGTAATATTACCCGTGTATGTATCACATCAAGCTCAGGCGCCCCGAAACCTTAAGACATTCTCCAAACGGTTCACTTAATATCCCACGCTACTTAAAACTCAAGTAAAATATATTATTAATTAGATTAATAGCCGTGGAGGAACGCTGAGGTTTTCTTCTTTTTTTAAAATGGGAGTGTTTTCATTGAGCAACCCACGTGTGGTGCTGCTTAAGCCCTGGTTTCACTTCGGGATGAACAGCCTTACACCGAAAACATAACGTAAATGTCACCTATTTTAAAAAACCGCTAAACGCAACCTGGTCCAGAATCCATATCATACGTCATTACTTACGTCCTCTCTTCTAACGCGTACGTAAGAAACTAATCTCTTTTTTTGTATTAAAGGTGGCGTATTCAGTCCGGTCTTCATTCGCTTCTTGAACTAATGTACCAATCGTGGACGTGTGTGTGTGTGTGTGTGTGTGTGTGTGTGTGTGTGTGTGTGTGTGTGTGCGTGTGCGTGTGTGTGTGTGTGCAGCTGGGTTAGAAAAGCTTACCTGCAACTTAAGAACAGAAAGAAACTTCCGGCATTTTATCCGCACACCTTTACTTCCCTCGAGTCGTTTTCTAATAACGCTGCTTTGAATTTCGACCCAGAGTTCAAGTCACTCGGCTGTTTCCGTCATTGAGTAAAATGAGCTCCACGCCCACCAGGGAACCATCCCCCTTAACTTCTAATAAAAAAATAAAAAAAATTTTAAAAAGAAGTCATCAGTGATTATTGTGACACTTGCCAGCTGTTAAGATGACCCAGTATAAGGACGTGACATTGGTATAGAGAATGGCGAGATGTCGTTGTTCAGAGCGCACAGGAATGTGTGAAGTTTGCTGGGTCTGGGTTTGCTGGCATGTCTCTGCCTGATCCAGATGCTGCAGGCTATGGATTCAGCACAGGCAGGAATGCAGCTGGCAACACGTCCTACTGACACGTTATGTTTTATTTCCATCCTGTGTAAAGCAATGAGAAATCATTAAAACGCAGCTACTTCCCATGTAGACCCTGCAATCCGGAAAGTAGAAAAGTCTGATATTTACTTTTTTGCTGTTGTTGTTCATTTATTCAATGGGGAAAGAAATCTGCCAAATCTGCCATCAAGAGAAAAAAATTAAACGCATTACATTTTCGGCTGATCAGAGTTCTCGTGTTAATCAATAATCCATGACTTCCACTCTTCTGGTCTCATGATTCGAGTAGAGCAGGAAATGGCTATAAGTGAGCAGGTAGTTAAATTGTAATTCGTCAAAATCAGAAACATCATGACAGAGTTACAGAGAAATTAGAAGTCTGGATCAGACATGGTGAGCAGCAGAAAAAAATTAATACATTTTTAGTTTCTTCTTACATGCATACCATGAATATGTCTACACCATTATCGTTTTTGTTAATTGTTTGATTTCTGAAGAGGATCTAAAAAAAAAAAACTGTCTTTTGAATCCAAAATGGGTCTTTACCTTTTTCAGCATTTTTAAATGTTCCTAGTTAAATCTAAAAACTAAACTTTAAAAATGGAATGCACAAAGAGAATGTTTTTAAAATGTGTCCCGGTATATCTTGCTGAGCCGATCATATGCTCAGCACATTTCAACATAATCTTATGTGAAACTAAATGCTGCGGTGTTTTATCAGGATTTACTGGGATAAAAGGACCATGCAGTGGATCGTGTTGTGAATATGTGGTCTGTGAAGAACTGCACTTATTTTGCTTGTCCAGGATCAGCCACATGATGGAGACAGAGTACTGCAGGTTCTGTGGGACATAGAAACAAATCATAACAATATCCAATGTTCACTACCCTACACCAAAACAAAACCAACACAAGGAGGCATAAAAGTTACAAATTTTTATTATGTTTGCTTTTATTAAGAAGATTTTTCATTTAATATTGTGATATGCAGAATCCAAACCATTAACCTTGAGGCAATTTAAATATCTTGCATTGTTACATATCAGAGTGCAATTTTAGTACATGATGGATGCTTGAACTACTTTTAAAAATGTAGGTGAAACTTGGTCTGAAGAAACATTTTTATAGTAGGCCCCTGAGATATTCACATACAAATTTACTTATGGAGATTTATAAAAAATATTCACACTCCTTAATTTGTTTGAAGCCACCAGATTTGGTGTGATGTATTTGGAAACGTGGTATTTGATGAGCATAAAGAACCAAACAACGGTAAAAGCAAAGATGAAATAATCCCAAAAGGTTTTCAAGAAACGTCTTACAAAAGGCGAAGTGTGGGATGCATTTGTGTTATTCTAATACCCCTAAATAAAATCCAAGAAAATCAATCTCAGTGTGGATCCAGCTCTTTTGTGAAGGCCTCAGAGGTTGGTGGGAACGCCACAGAATGGCCAGGAATAAAATGACGGAAAAAGTTCAAAGCAGAGTTAGGTTATAAAATAATTGTCATGATCCGTGTTTCTGTGTGTTTAATTTTGAGTTTTCTCTGTGTGATCCTGTTCCCTGAGTCCTGTCTCTGCGTCTTCCCCGATGATTGTCTCCCAGTTGTGTCTCGTTCCCTGGATTACCCCGTGTTTATTTAGTCTCACCTGTTGTCTGTGTTCTTCATCGGATCCTTGTCTAAGTTTGTCTTTGTTAGCGTTGCTTCCGAGAGTCAGTTTCCCCTCAGTTGAACTGTTAAGTCCTGAGGTTGTTTCGTTTCCTTGTTGAGTCCACGTCAGTTGCTGCCGGTATTAGTTAAGTGCTTGCTTACTGCTGTGCCACCTGTACCTGGACTGTGTACATCATTAGATATCTTCATCTTCACCATAACCTGGGTCTCAGCGTTCTATCCTCACCACCACCAACCACACCCTGACAATAATATCCAGAGCTTTGAATGTTTCACAGCACTGCCGGGAAAATGAATGATGCTGAATGAATGACAATCCTGGACGAAAATAAACACACACCACTCTTTTCAGGTTTTGCTTTTGGGGAAGAAAACTTAGAAAACATTGGATCTTTTCTTTCCACGTCAAAGATAACCACTGCCTGGTGTTGGTTGGTTTATCATATATAATGCCAGTGCTTTACATACGTTTGCAAGGTACTGCATGCGTACCGACGAGAGAAACTCCTAAAACTCCTCAGGAAACCTTGAAAACGATTCCCGGCACAGTGACAGGACGGCTCAAGGCTTCGCATTGCAATGAAATCTTCTAAAGATACAGTTTACGACACATTTAGCACCCGTGAATCCCTTGCAAACTAGAACCGTTGTGATTATTCAGGATAGAAATACTCCTAAAACTGGGTTTGAATTCCTGAGCAGCTCCAAGTTGCATCTCCTTTCTGCTCACTCATGCAGTAAACTGCAGAGCAGAAAAGCGGAAGATGACAGTAAACAAGTTTTTCCTCTTATAAAGTTTTTTGTTGGTGCGCCTTCTCTTTTGTCCAACCTTGTCCCCGCCGCCCTTTAGGGTGGGGGTCACCTTAGCAACACTTTTTACTGCCGTCAGCTATGTGAATGCAGCTTTTGGTTCCCTCTGGGACAACGAGGGACACGCCTACATTTACTGCCCGTGGCAGCAAAACCACACACAGCTGGGCTTATACTCATGTGAATTCATGTCAAGGGAATTGAAAGAAGATTGAAAGAGCAGACAACAAAAAATAGGGCTCCCAGAAAGAATTTCTGGCTGTCATCTTTGTCATTTTCCAGTTTAGCATGGATACAGACCAACCTGAAAGTCGTCAGATCAGCGAAGCCAACTGTCCTCTCGGCACAAACACCGGGGACGGTCTCCTCATCACTTTGGAAAAAGGCTCTCAAGAAAAAAGGGGCTGTGGATTAGCATTTAGCAACAGAGAAGAAGGGAAGTGCAGGGCAGAAGAAATCAAAGAGGAGGACAAGAAGGGGAACAGAAGTGTCGTCAGAGAGCAGAAGGAGAAGGTTGTGGAAGTACTGAAAGAGCTGAATGAGTTTCAGGCGGAGATACTGACAGATTGGAGGAAGGTTGTTGATGAATGCGTCTGCATGCTTGAACAGTTTCCACAAGGGGGCGATGAAGATCACACTGCCTCTACAAAAGGTACCAAGTGTGAATTCTCCTATGAGAAATCTTGAAATACTATAAACATATTTATTTTTAAGCAATTGATTGCATCCTTGAAGCTGTTTTTATTTTATTAAGGTACAAAAACTCCAGCAATCATGAGAGATGAGAGGCGACACCCTGGACAGGTCACCAGGCCGTCACTGGGCAGCACTAGTACTGGCACTTTTGTATTAAAAGATTAATTTATTTTGAGACTTTCCCCCCCTCCCCATCTTTAGGAAAGATACCAGTGAAAGAATTTAATCTCAAAATTGTGTAAATAAACCCTACTGGTCATTTTCTGGTCCAAACCCTTTGCAACGTCAACATGAGTAAGATGAGAGAGAAGAAATGCAGACTCAGTTCCAATAAATTTATATGACATAGCCTATGACAAAGGGCACAATAAAGCCACTACGTTAATCTCTCCTGAACCCGTTTATAAACTGGTTTTTATTTCAATTCCAGATGTTTCAGAGTATAAAACTACATCTTGTTCAGAATCCGATGGCATTTTCTTGAGTGTTGGGGAAGACATGGGGGACCTCCTGGACAGAGTGACCAAAATCATTCCAAAGCTGGACGCCGCAGTGCTCCGGTTATCCACGCACGAGGAGTCGGCTGCCGCCTTTCAGGAACCCAGAGACGAGGACGATCCAGATCGAACGGAAGACGTCAGGAATCAGCAATCCGAATATAATCTGGAGCTTAGAGAAGAAGTTCAAGATGCTCAAGATGAAGAAAACACCCTGGACTCTGGATTCAACAGTTCAAACTGCAGCACGGAAAAAGAGACCAAAGAGAAAACCAGCGTCAGAGGTCAAGAGAAGGATTTTTGCAATCAGGAAGCAGAGGAGGAAGACATAGAGAATAAAACTAAGTGGAGAACAGAAGAGAAATGGATTACAACATGGTAAGCTGCCACAACCATCAGTTTTTATTCTAACTTCTTCGACTGGGTACATTCTGATACATGACTATGCGTTTTATGCAGTTGTAAGTCTGTCTGCATTTTTAAGGTTGTTGTCGTTTCAGAAGATGAACTTCTGCTCTGTCCTCAAGTATTTCTGTGCCCTAATTTGATTCAGTGACATTTTGTCACAGCAACCTGCTTTAAACTTGTCCACAACCGTCTCCTTGGCCTGTTTGCAGCGTTCTTTGGTCTTCGTAAGGCTTTTTGCTTCTTTGATGTGCTTTAAAAAAAACCCTCTGAAGCAGAAAAAAAGATGGAATCGTACCAAGATTAAAAACCCACAGCTGGTTAGAAATTACAATATGTGACTTCTCGAGGCAGTTAATTGCTTTACATTTGATTTAGCAAAATTAAAGTAAAATGAGATTTAATTTTACTGCACAAAATACGACACTTTTCTTATCTTTAATTAGTAAGAAAAAGAACAAAAAGCAACAATATGTTCCACAGTTGTGCGCTACTTTGCTACGGCTAATTATATAAAATACAAACTGTGTTGTCGTTTTCAGAAAATGTAAAAAAAATGTTAAAATGTGTGAATACTTTTTTTCTAGTTTCCTTTTATAAAAGTTTACTTTTTGTAGCTAGTTATGTTGGAAAATAATTCAATTTCCATGTGTCTTTATATTGAATACGTTATATTAATTATTATTATTATTATTATAGAATAAAAGAGCATTCTGATGACAGAAACATTTAGCATCTTGTTCTCAAAAGAAAAACATGCAGTTTGATTTCGTTTTTTCTGGAAATAAATGAGAACTCTATCCTTCATTTCTTCTGCTCACTGATTCAGACTGAAACTCAGCAGCGCGTTATCGCAAAGCCCCGCATGTTGACCTCCTGGCCTCCTCACAGCCAGATACTTTTTTTTTGTACAGTTCACTGTCAGGTCAGTTTCTGCATTCGTGCAAACAAATGTTGCTCGAAGACGAGTGCAGGCCAGTCACCCATATATTTTTATTGAAACTTGCCTTAAAGTGCTCTTATCTCTGCCAAATCTTTGTTTTCGCGCAGGCTCACTGGCGACACCGACGGCTCCGACAAAGCGACAAACGCGTGTTTTGTCCGAGCGCCTGCCGGAGCGCTGGCGTGCGAGGCGGCCGACGCGCTGAGCGGCCTGGTGGCGAGCGGCTCGGACGAGCTCGTCAGCAGAGTGATTCGGGTCAAAGTTCAGGACGGAGGCGCCTTCCGCTTCCCCGTGGCCGTGGCCGTGCCCTTCTGCGTGCGCCACCGCAGCGGCCACAGAGAGGTCGCTGTGAAGATCGTCGACGACGAGGAGAGAGTTAGCTACGTCGCGCCGGTGACGTCGGAGGAAGTGGACGGGGGCCTAAAGGTGTTGCTTTTTTTTTTCTTCTGCGTGCGTAGAAAGTTTTCTATTTGGTTTCCTACTAAATAGAAAACAATAGTTTGACATTAAATTTGATGAGGCTTTTCCTATTTTAGTTCAGTCAGAAATGACTACTCAAACACTTATTTGAAACATTTTATTCCACGTTAGAATTTTACACACATTCATTTGTATTTGATGGGACTATACTTCTAAAATGTACAAGTTGTAAAAGGTGTTTGGCCATCTTGTCAACATGCACCTTTTCAGGTCTGTCTACAAATAATTTAAGATCTTGGGGCTTTGTTATTGTCACTTTGCAAATCTCATCTTTGTTGTCATTAAGTTCAATGAGTGTATTTTGCTGAGGGTGATTTTTTTTTCTTTTTCTTTCTTTTTTTTGTACTTTGTATTTTGAAGATCTGAGTGTGCCCAAGATTGCTGACATTTAAAGATGTCACTTCGGAGCTCCCACGTTATTTTATTTCGTGCAACCCGTTTGGTAAACAACATAACTTCGCTTAGCAAAAGAAAAAGTTATGATATATTTAAAGTTACAGCTAATTTACAGTTCTCAACACCAGGTAAGGCAGCTACTTCACAGAGCCCCAACCAAGGTTTACAAAGATTTATCTTAAAAAATATACAAAACGGACATGTGCAAGTTGACTGATGGATAACTTTATCAATATACTATTATTTCATTAAATGCAAACTGAATATAATGCCTTTCCACTGCAGTGAAATACTGTGTTTACGTTGTAATTTCCCTACAGATGTATACCTTTTATTTTCTTACTTTATCTTACTACTTAATGCAATGAAAATAATCAAATTAAATATGTTATATATCCTTTACAGGGTTGTTTTGCAGAGGTGAAAGTGTACTCCTTGGGCATATTTGCTGTGGTTTCACGTCCAAAAAGAGAAATGTACAACGTTCCCAGGAAGGGGTTGTCACTAAAAATCCCCATGGACCCTCGGATCTGTCTGGACTACCTCCCAGGATCCTTCACTGCTCCAGTAATGGCCCAAACAATGGTATGAAGAGACTAAGCTGATCACCAAACCTTATTTTGTAGAATGGGAGGCCAGACCAAGTGCATTAACACATAAACAGATTGTTCTGAGATGATTGAAGCATTTTGAAATTCAGAGTAGAGAGGAGGAAAAAAAGACGGGCAGCTTGTAGTTCAGAGATATGCTGTCGCAGATGTTTGCTGTGCAGAAAGAGAACAAGAACAGCTGCATGGTGCGTTTCAATGTACAAGCGAGTCCAAACATTTCTGAACTGACTTTGCTGCAGCAGTTTGCTGCTTGATCTCGCGTCAAGAAACATCAGCTCCCACTCTGCTCGGCTCCACTTTGATTAAACAACCTGCTGTCGGCCAAATGAAAGCGTCAGGAGAAACGTGTCCTCATATCATTCAGCTTCTCCGTCCGAGTGATGCCAAACAGATGTTTGCTCATCTGTCTCAGGTCCAGCCGGTGGACGCCGTCCTTCTGGCGGCCGTCAAGTCTGGGAACGACGCCTACGAGTCGGTGGTGTCAGCCAGCCCGCTGCTCCACCTCACCCACCCTAACTCGCAGCCACTTAGGAGACCCCTCACAATTACGCTTCCGTGTCCGCCAAGCTCTGAGAAAAAGGAGGGGAAAAGGAGGAAGGAAAGAAAAGCACACGAGGTTGGGGCTCCTGGTGAGCCCTCGATTCCCTCAAGCAAAGCAAGGTTGGTCAAAAGGGCAGGAGCAGTAAGTCGTCTTTGTCGTTTCTTAGTCTTGTTCCTAAGCTGGTTTTGTCTTCTGCGTCTCTATCAGAATCCGCGGTGCTTGTGTGAGATCTAACGAGACGTCCAATGAGTTGCTGGTTGTTCTCGGCTCAAGAGACAAACAGTGGACTGTCCTTGAGAAAATAGCCATCACGAACCAGAAGAACGGACTGGTGTCCTTTGATCTGATAGAAAACTTTGACAGGTTAGTAAAACAACATCCTGGTTATTTTCACTTATTCAGTTTGCTCATTTGAGCTGCATGGTGGCACATTGGTTCAATCGGATCTTTGTTTTTTGTTTGTTTTTTGCATGGAGTTCACCTGTTCTCCTGTCGGAGACGTGGGTTCTGCCCAGCTACCCCAGCTTTCTAAGATACGCGGCTACAGACAATCGTTTGATGGATGAACGGATGTTTTGCTTTTCTAAAGAGAAAAAAAACCCAGAATTTAGATGTAAGCTGGAATTTATATGCCAAGAAAACATTAATTGTCCAAAGTAAGACAGTTAAATTTCCTTATTCAAGAATGGCAGGAAGTGCTCATAGAATACAGTAATCCTTACGTACATGTTTCAACCATCAAACTGTTGATTTCATCCAAAGTCAAATAACTTGGTGGGAGTATTTCTTTCTGTATGTAATACAGTTAACCCATTGGCATCCAAAAAAAAAGCCCACCACCGTGTTTGAAAGCCAGACTAGTTTTCTAAGCATTGAGATTCTCACAATGACTTCCTCCAAACACTATTGCTCATTGTTGCCAAGTCAATAACACAAATCTGCAAAGTTCCTGCTGTCACTGGGCAAGATGTGGACAACCTTCACCATGGACACAGTTTCATGTCATCTTCATCCACACACCCAGCAAATTCTGCTTGCTAAAAACAGTGTAGGGAAACGCTTTAAAGAGCTGAAATAATCTCGTATCTTTCACCACATCTCCCTGTGTGTTTCTACAGAAGTCGGTCGGCGGCGTTAGTTGATTTGTACAGTCATGCTCTCATCTTGCTTCCCCTTCCTCACTTTTACAGTGTCTGTGTGAAGATATGCCATTCTTGCTCACTGCAAAGGAAGATGATGTAACGTCTTGTACCTGAACCGAGAATAGAGTACCAGAAAATGGATGCATGCAACGTTTATAAAACCCAAAGTGAAACCACAGTGGGAGTATTGGTGAAGTTGGTTGTACTCGAGATGTTCACACACAAAGCATCCTAATAAATGGTGAAGATCAACACGAGCTGCTCATGAAAGTGTATCGAGCAGGGCGGTGGTCACTGGGTTTTGCAACCACTGGACCTGGGCTTGATCAAAAGTGGACCCAGTAAAATGTCTGCAACACAATGGCTGAAAAACAAAATGTTGAGCTGTTTCCGTGGTCCAGACATTTACCTGATTATTTGTTTTAGTGCTGTTATCAGATGCATAAATGAATGCCCCAAACTTAACTGATGTGTAATTAAGAGCTAATGTTATGAGGAACCGATAAACAAATATCAGAGAGGAACTATATGTCAAGCTGCCTCTGTTGAACTAAAGCTACTAAGTCATAAATATCCTTTTTAGACACCACACAAATCTTTAACAAGTAACTGTCCATATAGTTTATTCACTGCTCTGATACTGGTTCAAAATGTCATGTGTGGTTATCAAAACATCAGTTATCATTAGCTAATGTGACTTGTTCTTAAATGCTGTAAACGTTTATACTAAAAAATACTAACTTTTTGCATTGTTTAAGAAGAGAATATGTTTCAGTGCAACATAAAATAATACAAATCAAACTTACACAATAGATTGTCTACAGATTCGATTATGATTGCCAGCTTTATTGTTGCTTCGTTCCTTATTCTGTTCCTCAATAAAATTGTGAAACATTTCATTGACTACTTCCACTTCATTATGGTTTTGTTGCTGTGATCACTTTTAGTTCACGAGTAAATCAGTAACCGCTGAACATTACAGTTAAATAAAGCTTACCTTCACCTGGTTTAAAGCGCTTCTATGTTGGATTTGTGTTGCTTGGATTCCTTTGGGAAGTACTGGGGAAAAAAACAGAAAGTTGAAACAACGTTACTTGTGACAAAGCCAGCTTTAAGAAGTGATTTTAATTGTTCCCCCCTAAAACTCTTCGTTCTTCTTATCTAAATCAAGCTTAGTGGGGAATAATATATGCACGTTAGGTTATATAATTCCCTTAGTTTCCCATGAATACATTATTTCTGACTTCCTGATAACAGACCCTTTTCACTCAGCGGTAATCCAGTCTCTTTAAATGATGTGGAACTTCTCAAGTTTCTCTCTGTCCCTCTTCACACCAGATTCCTCGCAGTTCGTCTCCTGTCACCACTGCAGCCTAGCCACCTTATTGCACTGGCCGAGGAGCTGGAGGCCTCGGCCCGCCGCCACCCGGTGACCGTCGTCCTCCAGCGTGGGTGGGGCGACCCTCACAGCGTCCTCCTGGCCGCGTTGCCTAGCAGAGACCTCGGCTGGGAGCTGAACAGACTGCGGGCGGCCGGTGGCGCCGTGGAGACCTCCTCTGAGATCTCCCTGTGTGAAGGAGATCAGCTCCTCCTGCGCTTCAGTGGAAACATCACATCTACAGGTGGGAGCCCGGTCAGAAACGCATGTCTGCTGGCCTTTATGTTGTCAAATAACAACATAAGGGACTTTTCAGAGTGCTTCAAATCAGGTACGATCATGGAATGTTTAGGAGAGATCAGCGTCTACGCGTTGCTCTTACTTGTCTCTAGAGAGAATAAGTAAGACACCACTGATGGCTAGTATTACCTTCATTAGCTAAAGAAATACTACACAGACGTTTCCTGTATCTACCAGTCTTTGGTATCTCTGTGAAGAAGTTTGCCCCTATCTAAACAACATTACTCCAGAAGTTCTGGGCCTGTTGGCATTTGTTGTTTAAAGTCTCACCCTTGCACACTGTTTTCCGAACAATTCAGTGACTGATTTCAAATGTTCTCACCCCCTTTACCAAAACTAAAAAGGGTGAATGCACAGGAAGTTCAGCACAAAAATGTAACAACCGGCAGAAAAGCTACACAGATCCCCAGAAGAACAGAGGAACTGAAAATGGGCTAAACCCAACATAGGCTATTTATAATTTTGTGAAATAATGACAGGTGATGGTGGAACGTGAGTGGTAATTTATAGACAAGCCTTCACAGGCCACAGAGGGTATCTAGAAACAAATGTCGTAAAACAGATGAGTTCCAACCGGTAACGTCAGATTAAAAGAAATCATTTGCTTTGTAGTAGAAGCTTTTAAATGCAACATTTCACAGGGGGGTGGGGAGGGGATGCTTGTACAATTTTGTGACTTTGGCACATGTGCACTCTGCAGCCTTCACACAGAGCAACACGAGTGAGGAGTCACACGAGCGGCTGACCTTTCACTGTCAGCGGAGGAATGAGCTGTTAGTGCGCCTAACCGAAGTGGACCCGTTTGGGAATTACAGCTCGCCTTGCTACAAGGGCACGGCCCTGTTTTATAGAGTCACCAGAGCTGAGCTGGAGCGGAGAGGGGACAAAGCTGTTCCGAGGGATGCAAAGCTCCTGGCAGACCCAGTTTGTAAGCTGCCTCTGAGTTTACCAAAGGTGCAGAAGTCTCGGTAGACCCGGCATCTTTTTCATTTAGGCAAAAAGACCTTTAAGATCTTTCAACACGTTAAATATGTGTGATTCCAGAAAGCGAGAGAGATCCATCGGCCGGTTGCCGCCAGAGTGAAGATATCCGAGGAGGCAGGTGGGCGACTCAGTCAGAGGTTTAGAAGCAACTGTTAGTGCTGCTCTCAGGTGCCTTGCTGAAGCATTTTTACCTCAAGAGTTTTTTTTCCACCTTTTATTAAAATCATATGTTGTGGACCCAGGGCTGGCCCAGGGCACTGCGAGTTAAGCAGCTGCTTAAGGATGGCCACGCCACCAGGGGGCCCCAGAGAGCACCAAGCTAGCATGATGAAAGAAAAATATTTAAAATGACATTGAATAATACAAACTAAATTATATTGCACGTGGAAAAAATATTATTGTAATACTCAACCAAAATATAAACGTCCCATGTCAAATATTGTTGCCATGTGGAGTTAGCAACTGTAAATTAGCACTTGCTGACATTCTATGGTACAAAAGTAATATTTCTCTTGATTGGTGTATAATTCTTTAGTCCAACTTAGCATTACCCAGGGAGTTGTTCTTTTACTCAGTTCATGGGTGGGGCATGTCCAGTGGGTGATTAGACAAAATGAGCAGCAACCTTTATAACATAACAAAATGTGGAAAAGTTAAAGAGGACTTTTTTTATTTTTTTAAATGGTGTCTATTGCCTTTTTAAAACCTAGCAGAGCCTCTTTCGGACGCCCTTCTACTCTGGCTGTCTGGGGAGCTGTCTCCGGAGGAGACGTCTCTGCTGGTGTCCTCCCTGCGTCTCAGTCGCAGCGCAGCCCGGCTGGTGAAGCTCCGCTCCAGGGACAGTCCGTCCGAACAGGCCTTTCGCATCCTGGCCATGTGGAGACGAGCGCTGCCTGCCGTCACACGCCACCCGAAGGCCTCACAACTCGCTGGGAGCCTGGGCAGAATAGGCAGACCGGATCTGGCCCGAGAGGTGCTGCTGCGGGAGGCAGAACTTTCTGAAGCAAGGAGTTTTAGAAAGTGAAAAAGAAAAAAAAAAATTCACACCGGCTTAATTTTAGGAGCATGATGTAGTAATCAGTTTATTCCACAAGAGGACAGTATTGCACAGAGAGACCATATTGTGGAAAGAGGTTCCTTTTATGATTTGGTGAGGAGCTTTTGTAGTGAATGAAATGTAGATGTTTAATTTTTAATGAACAAAAGAAATGATTGTGAGATGTCACACCTCTTACTGTATGTTTATAGAGCAAAGGATTTCAGCTGGATTGAAATCTGACCAAGGTGATTTTTTCTTTGGGGGGGAAGGGGGGTGGTGCTGGGATTTATTGTTTTGTTTCATATGTCAAAGTCTGCAAAGCAGAGGGTTCAAGGGTTTTTTGGTAAAAAAAAAAAGAAAGAAAAGCATCTTTATTAAACATCAACACTGGACTGTAGGGGTGGCAGCATCTAATGATAACATGTACCATGTGACATAGAGGTCATACAAGGGTTTTGTTTTTGGAATTTTAAGATCATCAGCAGATTTTTATGTCCCAACACATGAAATCTTCTGTCTGAAAGTCGGTGTACGTTCATCCCAACTTGTGTTTTTCCTTTTACATAGCTAATCTAAACAAAAGGCAATCTACAAAATAAATTTATGATTCTCTTATTTATTCGTCAAAATCGTTTTTTTATACATATATTATTCAAGACCTTTTTATTTTTATCTGTGAAAGAGACCAAAATTCTCACTTTGCTCAGAAGTGTGTCTTCAACGACAGCAGAGATTTAGTGGACCAGTCTTCCATCGTCTCTCTCATAAACAAACACTGAGTCGTGACCTCCTCTCAGCTCGACAGTCGTTTTTTAAAGCTTGACAGCACTTGTTGAGATGTGATTAGAAAACAAAGGCCCATCCCTCAGCTATGCATATAATTCAAGTAGTTGAGATCTGCCTCACATTTGACGATATTTACTGATTTATCTACTTGATCGAGCACTCAAAAAAATTAACTTAGGGGGTTATTACATTAACAAAAGAATATCATGAACTTTTAACAATAATTTAACTTGATCAATAATTTACTTGATCAAGTAAATCTACTTGATCGAGTAGATTTATCTACTCGATCAAGTAAATTTATCTACTTGATCGAGTAGATTTATCTACTTGATCGATCAAGTAGATTATTGATCAAGTTAAATTATCGATCAAGTAGATTTATCTACTTGATCGAGCACTCAAAAAAATTAACTTAGGGGGTTATTACATTAACAAAAGAATATCATGAACTTTTAACAATAATTGAATAAACATGATTTTATCATGTTTATTCAACATGATAAAATCATGTTGAATAAACAAGAAATTCAACAACTTAACGTTTATGAAATTGAATCATGTTGAAATAACATGATTCATCATAGTCAGACTGATCTTGTGCTGGAGGCGACGAGTGAGATCACGGCAGATCACGCAAGATCATGGGAAATCACACGAGATCATGGTGTGAGCATTGGCTAAGCAATGTAACGTGATCCTCTGATTGGCTAAGCAATGTAACGTGGATCACTGCAGCAAGTGATGGCAAAGCAGGGCATCATCACGACTTTACACAAGTGTGTCTTTACCTCCGCGGCAGAGGCTCCGCCGAACCCGAGACCAACTCACAGAACCCCTGGGGTTCGATCGAACCCAGGTTAAGAACCACTGATCTAGAGTTAGGCATAAATGCAGTTACTAAAATGAAGGATGTCTTATCTTTGCCTTGCAAATTCTTGCATCAATACTTACAACAATCAGAAACATACAGTAGAAAGTTAATTTTCCTGAAGACAAAATGAAACCACGTTAAAAAAAGGTGTCAGCAGCTTTTAGTTGAAACAGGGTAAAAGGAACCTTCTAAGGAGATTTAAGGTCAAGCGGTTTGTTCGGTTTTTAACATTTGTGTTCTTTACACCAGCCACACAATTGTTGAATTGGCATAATAATCATTACTTGTAAATAAATCTGCACTGCAAAACTGTTTTTGATGTACACCTCCGAAGTTGTATGTCACTTGTAGCCGCCACCGGGCACTGAGGAAGCTATGTCATATATCCTCGGTGCCCTGCAGTGGCTACATGTCAACTTGCATCAAATATAGACAGATTTATTCAGGCCAGTCACCTATTGACTTTTCTCCACAGTATTTTAGGTGGACCGTCATGCCCTGGTATGTATGTGTATAATTGTGCCATATTCTGATTTCAGATGATTAATTGATCTGGGCTCTTGGATCTTATACGTTTGGGATGTTGTTTTATAAACTCTCTTTTCTTTAAACTTTTTCACAACTTTGCGTTCATACTTGGCTATGTGCTTACAAGCATATGAAGCAAATTCATATAACAATACATTAGATTGCATGACATTCAGTTAAAAAATATAATTGTAGATGCTGATTGCTGTGGCTAGGTAAGATGATTCTGACTGAAGACACTATTGTTGTAAAGCCGTCTCACAAAGAGGATGATCAGGGTTGTGTAAGGTAGTAAGGTAATTTTATTTATATAGCACATTTTCAGCAACAAGGCAATTCAAAGAGCTTTACATGAATTAAAAAGTGCTTTACATGAATGTGTAATTTTCTTGATTTCATGGAGAATCCCTGTGTGCACCATCATCTCCAGAGGTTCCACAGACGTCCCCAGAACAGAACCAGCCAGATTGTTTTTAAGCAGAGCCAGGGACGTCCTTTTTAAGTCCCTGGTTCTGCCTCTGATGATAACATTCCCAATTTAAAAATATTAAATGTTTCCAGTGCAACATTTCACTCGAATTCCAGAAGTTTGGAAGAATTCAACACTTGTATCTTTTCATTGCTAATCAAAATGTTCACTGCTGCTATACCTGTTTTTGGACACCAGAGGTCACCCTTTAAATGCAGCAGTGTTATTTCACAGCAGAGGGTTTATCTGTAATGGGTTCATTCATATTGAGAAGTTTCTCCATGTTCACTGATAGTTGTTGCTTTTCATTTTGTATTAGGCTTAGAGAGAAAAAAACATCCAACAATTTAAATTGAAATTTAGTGCCATAAACCAATATATATTTAGCTTTCATTGTAAACTTGTCTCAATGAGAAGCAGACAATACAGATTAAAGTCTGGATATTTATTAAACATTTCAATAATTTACTCCAAACAATCTCCCACTTGAGAAGGTCTACTTTAACCTTTACAATACAAACAATTAATACAATTTCAGTAGAAATATACAGATGATTTATAATTTAGTAAGCAAAACTGAAGTAAAATGGAAAATATTTTTTAGAAAAAATAAGTGCATAATTAAACTGTTGATTAAATTCATTATCAGAAACCTTTTTTTAGGATTCCACCATTGCTTTCTATTTACAGCTTTAACTGAGCATTTAGATTTATTTTATTTTCCAGCCGATTTTTTGTAAACTGCTGGGTTTAAGACCATTGCCTTGTTCATGTCTGATCCTTCGCTCCCAAACAGAAAGCTTCTCATTCGTTTCTCTGTTCATCCTTTTCCAAAGGTGTGAAGCCAACAACATCCTGCCTTTGCTCTCTCATAGTAGGAAGTCTTACTTGCAGTCATTTTATAATAATCATTGACGAAGGCAGTTTAAAAGAGAAAAAAAAAGTGCGTTTCATTTTCCACTTTCTGGAACTTTACCTAGCAGGAACTTAGTATAATGTTCATACAGTTGGATTTGTATGGGAAGCTTTATTTTACTCTGTGATATCTATTTTGCTCTCGTGGAACAAAGTGACATTATGACTCACGGCGGCCGGTGTTATAGATCAACTGGTGGTTAAATCAACCGGTGGTGGCATCTGGTAAAGATTGATGTTTCTGTGAGCGTGGCCTTTTAGGACCTCTTTACCGAACCAGGAAGTAAACAATGCGATAAGCTTAAAGAACTACAAATCTTTGTGAAATATTATCCTATTCCGTAAAACAACCATTAAGATCTCGGGAATAACTAATTAGAAAACTTTATTGGTCTAATATGGTATGTTGCCTTTTTTTAAGTTGATCTTCAAAACCATCAAAACGTGTAAATTACACAGAACTTGTCCTGACTTATGTGATGCGTCAGAGGTTCAAACTCCAAGGAAGATCGAAATTGATTTTGATGTGGTATGACCAGATCTCACAGCAAAGATTAATCCCTGAAAGCCGAAATAAAGAGCCTTGGGATTAAAAATGAAATGTTTAAAAAGATCAACTGGCTGTGTAGTTTTTCCACACATTCCTAATTTTATGATGTTTCAAATAGGTATCCACAGAAGACTCCCATATATGCGACACCTCAGTCAACACCTCCACACAATAATTCAGTGCATCAGTGACAATGTTTTTCATCGCAGATGCAACATATGTGTCTCTGTACAGCTAGCTTAGCTAGCATCCTGTCCACATATCTTACCTTTCTTTACTTTCCTTCCAAGTGACACTAAAAGTTGGACGAAGTGAAAGCAAAGCGCTGCTGATTTTACATGTCGCCATATTTTATGATTTATGCAGCACTATTATATTACTGACCACAGACTGACATAGCCTCCTGCTCAGAGGAAGCCACTGCGCATGTCTGGAGCGCGTGGGAGTAAAGGTGGAGGCGATGGATGAAAACAGACACGCAAGTCACGTTATTGCTCGGATTTAACGGCCAACCTTAAGTCCCTGAACTTCACATTTTAACAGAAAAAAACCTCAATGCGACTTGGATGTAACGAGTAAGGAGACAGTTTAGTAGAAATGTAGTGAAGTAGAAAGAACATATATTTCCTGTAAAATGTAGTGGAGTAAAAGTAAAAAGTACCCATTATTAAATCTACTTTAGTAAAGTACAAATACACAAAAATTGTACTTAAGTACGGTAACGAAGTAGTTGTACTTCGTTACTTTCCACTACTGGATTTGTTGTTTGTTTATGAATACTGTAATCACTTGACGTGTGGTGCAGATTAACGTGGACCTGATAACATTGGAGCAACGGTCTGCTGTTTTCCACTTTAGCTTCAAAGCTAGTTAACACACACACACACACACACACACACACACACACACACACACACACACACACACACACACACACACACACACACAC